>NW_019104498.1:2429129-2441822 GCF_001995035.1 Momordica charantia
TGAAGGAGAAATCAGATCTCTCCCCCTTTATGAATCCGCAGGGAGAGATCGATCGAGATGCGACAGCGAAGAAGGAAGCCGAAAGGTTAGTTTCTGTTCTTCTTGATTTCTTGTTTGTTTCGGTTGTTATATTGCGTTGGAAATATGAATTCTATGGCTGGATTAGAGGTTCCCATGGCCATTAGCGGCCCGGCTTTGTCGCTGGTTTAAAGGTCGAAAATGGAGGATTTGCAGCTCCCCAACTGTTGGAACGTTCGTTACAACTTACTTTCAAGTTGGAAAAGACATTTCATGAGCCAGAAAATAATTAAACTAATATTTTCTTTAAATCTAAATATATCACAGACTAATACTTCACTTTTCACACCTTTTTTTTTTCTTCTGTCAAGTTTACCTCGAGTTCATTTTTGTTTCTATATTTATAAAATTTTACTTTTAACTTTTTTACATGTTTGTCCTTCTACTTTTTTCGAAATATTTATTTGAGTTACTATACTTTTGATAAAGTGACAATTTTCGTCGCTTCGTTTATTTTTTCATTTCATTTATATTTCAAAACACTTCACTTCATAAATTTTTTGAAATGTATTAATAAATTCATATTAAGTAATTTTATTGTATTAAAATTTTGTAGATAAGGATTAAAATTGTCACTTTTAAAAGTACAATAACTAAAGCGAACGTTTTGAAAGCACGAAGATTAAAATGAACAAAAATTGGAAGTATATAACCAAAATAAACATTTTGAACGTGTTATGGAACAAAGTTGAAAATGAACCAAAATTAAAAGTACAGTGACCAAAATAATATTTACATTTTTTTAATGGGTTATATTATAAGTTTAATCTCTATTTTTTAAGTTAGTTGAATTAGTTCCAAGTATTAAAAAAAAAGATTTCTGATTGATTTTTTAACTTGCAATATTTTGTTTATTTAGTTTAATTTTATGTCAATCAAGTTCTTGCTATTAGTTCAATTTACTGCTTGCGATATGATGCTTAGACCTATCCAAAATCAACTCGTCCAATAATTTTTAAATAATACAGGTCGTGATGTAGCTTTAAATTGACGAAGTTAGCTGCATGCCAATCTAAAAGTTTAAAACCTTTATAAACTTTTTAAAGTTTAAGGAACTAAACAAATACAACTTTAGAAGTTGAAGAATTTATTAGAATCTTTATCCAAATAAACAAAAACTATGAGAGTTAGAGACTAAACTTTTGAAGTTTTCGTTTTCGATATTCCCTATGTTTCAAAATTTATTTTATTGAATTTATAATTGGAATTGAATAACAGTAATTTGACGTTACACTAACAAAGCTCCAGTGGTGGGATAATATCGATTTATTTAAAAGTGGTAGGTTTGAATCTCTTTTCGTTATAAATTAACTAATATTTTTTTTATCTTAATTATAATCTTAATTCTATTTAGATTTACAAGTTGACTATACATATCCAAAGTTTCAAACTAAAAACCCCACCGGGTAAAGTATTGTTTTAGGGTACTTTTAAATCTTAGCTATTATGGTTATCAATTTCAATGATATCGTTGAATGAAGATTTGATTCAAAATTTTGGCAACGTACACGTTGAAAATATTAGGAACCAAATTGAAAAATACGTATGTTTCATTCATGTATATACCACGACATTTTTTTTTCCTTCGGATAAAAAATTATTTGATCATAATATCAATTTCCACATTTTATGCGGGATTTTTTTTAATTTAACTATTGCTTTTAAAATTTTGCTAATAAAATGGGTTTTATCTTTTTTTTTTAATTCAACATGTGAGGTAAATATTTAAACACTAGACTAAATGTATGTCTTTTAAGTAAACTATGTTGAAGTTGATGGTTTTTAAATTTTTTTAATTCATATTTCTTGTTTAATAAATTTCAAATCATTTATGAGATTATCAAGTAAAGTTTTGAAAGAGTGAAAATTTGCCATATTCTAAAAAAATTGAAAAATAAATAACGATACATATTTGATATAAAAGAAATTATACTTTTAAATAACTAATTCAAATAGGCGTGAACATGAGTCTGTCTCAACTATTTAAGATATCTATGTCAAAAACATGTCAGAATGTCTATAATAAATATCTATAAAAAAGAAGAAATAGAAAAAGGAAGAAAACAATCGAATTTTATAATTTGTCACAATGTTGGCAATAATGTTGCTATGTGGGCCCCTTCCATTCCAACCCATTTTCTTTTGCTTTTCATATCAGATTAGGATAATGAAAATGATATTTCATTATATTAAATGAATTAGAAATGAAGATAAAATTTAAACTTGTTCTCCATTAATCTCTTGATTTGGATCCTTCAATTCAACCCAACAAATAAATATCCATTAAGCTTGTTTATGTTTTGACTTTATCAGTTCAACGAAATATTGGTTCGAGTGAACTATTATTTAATCTCAAACGAAATAATTTGGAAAAAATTAGACCAGTTGAATTTATTAAACGCATCGAGTAACTTTACATGTCGTAGGAAAAGAGATTATTAAGATCCTAAGTATAATATTTTATGTCTCAAGGTCGATGAATCATACTTTGGAACCTGACTCGGACTCTAGCTTCAGTAATAGTTGAGTTGAGGTATCGATTAGAGTCGCTCTTAAATTCTCACCCACAACCACTGATCTCAAGCTTAGAACTTCGTGGTTGTATTTAATGACTGTTGAACGAGTTCCACACGTTAACGCTTATAATTAAATACAGAGATAAACTCTATTAGTAATTATGGATCGTTCATCCATCGATTTCTGTTAATCGAGTATATGAGCTCTTTTATTACTCTAGGCCGGTGTCATTTGCACTTCGAAAACCCAATATTTCCTTTATTTTTTCAATGATTAGATTTCATCCAAAAAAATATAGTTTATACAATGTATAAAATTATTTGAATAAAGCACAACATTTAAAAATATAAAGAAAAAAGAATAAAAAGAAAAAGTGTGAGGAATTAAAATATGATTTTTTTTAGTTCGATCGATGTAGGGGAAAAGATTCTGAATCTTTAATATTGATGATATATATTTTGAAGTGATCAAAAGAAACCAAAATTTTTTGTTCTTTTTTTTTTTTCTTTTTTCGACAAACAGAAATTTGTTTTTGGAGCGCATTAGAATCTAGAAATGAGAAGCGAATGTTTTGAGGCTGAGAGGAAAAATAGAATTGAAGATTATTTTCGTACGGAAATGGCTTACAAAATTATTGAAACGAATGTCGTTGGGATTCAACTGCATTTCTCTTCTCCATCAAGCGAGGGAAGAACGAAGAAATTTCTTTCTCCAAAAAACAAAAAGAAAAAAGTGATGGAAGCAGTTTTGGAATCCTCGCTGCCTTCAAAGCGTTTGTTAAAACGCCCCAATCAGTTTTGGAATCCTCGCTGCCTTCAAAGTGTTTGTTAAAATGCCCCAATCAGTTTCCTGGCTTCCCAGTTCTTCAATTCCTCTATTGAATTTCCCATTCGCTAAAATGTCGGCGCCTGCCCTTTCCGCCTTCCCATGTCAGCTTTCGTCCCACCTTATCCTTTACTGGATTCTCTCTCTCTCTCTCTCTCTCTTCAAGTGGGCCTGTCTTAAGATATAATATAATTTATTGCATCACTTTATCTTGTTAATATTTTATACAGGAAAATTTGCAGATCGAGATGCAGAAGGTGGATATAAATTTGGGGTTTCCATTGTTGACGTTTCCTCTTTGGGAGATATTAAAACAAAAGCAACCCAACAACTCTTCTTTCCCTTTTAAGAAGCTCTTCCGTCGCCTGCCTTCCCTCTCCACCTGAGCTTTCCGCTTGCTCATGGAAATCTCAGCTGATGATCGCCTTGATTTTGGGAAGATGGGCTATGGGTAAAGCCAGTTTTTTCATTGCCCCTTTTGCTTTTTCTTTCATTTGACCCTCTACTTGAAGGATTCTGAACTTGGATTTTTCGATGTGG
Source organism: Momordica charantia (assembly GCF_001995035.1). The sequence continues at coordinate 2,433,090 of NW_019104498.1, forward strand.
TGTTCAGTTTCTAATTTGTGGGTTTTTATTAGATGCAAGCATTACCGCAGGAGATGTAAGATTAGAGCCCCCTGCTGCAACGAGATCTACCCCTGTCGCCATTGTCATAACGAAGCTACGGTCTGTTCTTGCCGTTGATTGATATCCTTGACTTTCTCGTAGTTACTGTTACATCGGAAACTTATATATTCTATTCTCTTTTGTTGATGCATTAGAGTGTGATGAGACCCTTTGAACGTCATGAACTAGATCGATTCGACGTTAAACAAGTATGATTTTCTATCTTCATCTCATTCCTTCCACTGAGTTTTTACTCTTGTATGTAAAAGTATTCAATTGCAGTCGATTTGATATCTTTTCCCAAACCTGAATCAGGTCGTCTGTGCGGTTTGTGACACGGAGCAGCCAGTATGTAAATATTATTTCTGTCATATCATAGCATTTTGAGTTTTGATCTTCTATAATTAATTAAGACTACTTGCCTCCACACCATACCCGTAAGTAGGACGGACATGATGTGGTTTATTTGCAGTGGTCTACTTATTTTAGATTTAAGAAATAAGTAGATTCTAATAATCTTTTTAATCCACTAAGAATAAGCCATGTCAGTAAGAGTGCTTACGGGTGCGGAGGCCAAATTTTTATTTTTTTTCATATTTTACGACTCTTGGTTTTTTATTACTATTTACCACTGTTTGCAGGTTGCTCGAGTTTGTACGAATTGTGGTGTCAATATGGGGGAGTACTTCTGTGAAATATGCAAATTCTACGACGATGATGTAAATATTATGATTTTTGTTTCTTTTTTTTTATTAGCTATGTGTTTACTTGGAAGTAACAAAGTAAGAATTGGTGCTTCTATGTTTGTTCATTGTCTGAAAGCCTGCTTTTCCTTCATGATTTCCATTCTTCTCTGCAGATTGATAAGGGGCAGTTCCATTGTGACGATTGCGGGATTTGTAGGTTAGTTTGGATTTTGGAAATCTTGTCAAATCTTCTAGTTTCTCCTTTTTGATCAGTTGAAGGGTTTATCAAATCAAGGCTTTTAAGTTGATCAATCTTGTGTAAACAGGGTTGGCGGACGAGAGAACTATTTTCATTGCAAGAAGTGTGGTAAATCTTCTTACCTTATGTTATGGCTTTTTATTTAGTATATCAGTAGATTTTCTTATAAAATGTAATTTCTTGTATGTAGATTGTTTATTGTTTTGCTAGTTAGTAGTATAAATTATGTTTCTTGATATTTTAACGTATGAACATCATATGTTGGTAATGGCTTCTTTTGAATGAGTTTTTCATTGATCATTCTTACATTTTTTCCACGGAAAGCTTAAAGCTATATTCTGAGAATAATACTTGAGCTAGATCCAGTAGTGGGTATTTATAATCTTAGCGTTTCTTTGAACTTGTTTGCCTGATTTTTCTTTTACGTCGACTTTGTGGAGCTTCTGACATAGGAACCTTAATTTGTTCGTGACACGACCTATCTCAAAACACCTACTAGTTCTAGAACAAGCTGCGCCGACTACAGACCCTGACTAGTTATGGAATTTATAGTCAAACTTCTTCTCAAAACTTTGACCAACAAGCTCTATATGAATTATTAGGAAAACACTTTTTAAATACATATAAAATATCTTCTTTCAAGCATAAAATAGGCTAAGAAAAGCTCGACATCAAACCTGTGCCCATATTCTTGTCTACTGGTGCAAAGTAATCTCAATACGCACAACAAATTTTGACTGTGGACTCTGTAGCGAGTTGGGTTCTGTGGTCGGCATGGCTCCTTCTAGGATTAGTATGTGTTTTTGGGTGGATCGTGTTAGTTCTACTGGTTAGACAAATATAATTAGTGATAATATGGCTGTATGGGATGAATAGGCTGTTCTCCTGGTTATGGATGAACTTCATTCTGTTTAATTCTCAGATTTACATACTTCTACCTGAAAATAAGTGTCGAATTTTATTTCCGTCTTTGATTATTGGGGTATACTATACGGGTTAGGGATTCTACTTTGACCTTAATCTCTTTAATTTTTCCTTCTACTTGGACAGGGTGGTTTCGCTAATTCAGTAAACCATCTATTAACTCTTTTTTTTCTTCTGTTTCCCAAGTATAAGAGGTCATAAAATGAAATGATTCTCATCATTTGTGCTAATCATGTTTCTTCTATCCTTTTTAAAGGGTCGTGTTACTCGGTTGGTTTGCGTGACAATCATTCATGTATCGAGAACTCTATGCAGCACCACTGTCCAATATGCTATGAGGTATTTTTCCAGCCTTCTCTCGTTTTGTCAAAAGTTCAAAACTGAATTGCTCTCTATAGATCCTCATACCTCCATGCTGTGTTTAACAGTACCTCTTCGACTCGCTGAAAGATGTTGCTGTTATGAAATGTGGACACACAATGCATCGGGAATGTTACTTTGAGATGATAAAGCGCGATAAGTAAGTCGGAACGCCCATCTTCGTTTCTTTAGTTTGAAAGCCGTAAGGGTACATGATATATGCATGGATATCTAATGAGAATTTGCATCCTAACCCAGATATTGTTGTCCGATATGCTCCAAGTCGGTTGTCGACATGTCAAAAACGTGGAAACGATTAGACGAGGAGGTAACAAAAGAAAATTCCAACCAATCAAGAGAAATCAAGCATGTTATATGAGTATACTGATGCGTAGACTATCCTTTGTTAAACATATTTTTACTTATAGTACTCTCTCTGCTTTTGTTGTTCAGATTGAAGCAACAGTCATGCCGGAGGAATATCGTAACAAAAAGGTCTCTGCCATAGTTTACAATCTTTATCCATTTTTCCTATTCTGCATTGCTTTAATTACATGAAGCTAGTTTCAGGGAAAGCATTCGAGACCTTGATAGTGAACAGATTCGTCTGACTCAATTCGATGTTTCTTGATCCAATCTCTCACTTACTCCTAATGCCTGTTTGTTTCGAACACTTAATTTTTTTCTATTGAAATACCGTGCACCGGAAAATTCTTGAACATCCCTCTGCTTTCGCTCTGCTACCATACACATTCCCTTGTACTCAGAACTTCTACAGCGTAAAATTTCCATCAAGATAGAAGAGGAAACTTATGGTCATGTTTTGCAGGTATGGATTTTGTGTAATGATTGCAACGACACGACCGAAGTGTACTTCCACATAATCGGGCAGAAATGCTGTCACTGCCAATCATACAACACCCGCGCCATTGCTCCACCGGTTCTCCCACAGTGATCGTGGATCACACGTCTCGAAAAGAGGCAGGATCTCAGAGGAGATGTGCTATGGGGGGTTTGGTTGGGCTTGTGTATTAGTTATATGATCTTCATTTCATTAATATGTGGATTCCAGAGGTAGATGGGAATTCAGCTGTGGAATCTTTGGGGAAACTGTTACTTCAGGTTATTCTTCCTCAATTGGTGGAGTCTTAAAGAAGACCCAGGTAAGAAAAAATGCATGGGTGAGTGAATTTGTATGCATATATTTTACATATAAAATTACACCAACTTAAAGTGAATACCTTTATTTATTCTTCCTGGTTATAGAGATATATTGAAATTCAGACACAGTTGGTTCCTTCTCTCTCTGTTTGTTCTTCTGATTTTTGCTTACTTTCAGAGGTGGCACTGATTGTATCTGGCTCGTTTGGTATGTTCTTTTTTTCGATTCTTGTTTCTTAGTTTTTAATAGAATTGCATTTAGAGAGAATAAATTCAAACCATGGTGGTCGTCTCCTTAAATTTGACATTCTACGAGTTTTCTTAGCAACTAAATGTAGTAGGATCGGACGGGTGTTTCGTGCGATTAGTAGGAGTACACGTAAATTGGTCTAAGACACTCGATGATATCAAGAAAAGAAAAGAAGAAAAGGAAGTAGAATTATCTTTGGTAACTATTTTTTGTTTCTTTCTTGTTTTTTTTTTATGGCAACATGTTTGTTTCTCATCCTCTAAATTTTAAATTAAACAAAGTTATATAACATTTTAATTTTTTTTAATTAAATATTCAATCTAGTCATTGACTACCATTCTTATTTCTTACTAATGAATTTCTTAAAATTATTCTATCAATAAATTGTCGAAATAAACTAAATTTTTTTAGTGAGATACTTCGAACTTTTTTTATTTTATTTTAAAATCCTATTTTGGATTTTTTTATTTTGGTTTGTTGAATTTTGATCTAAAATGTGTTTTCAAGAATAGTCATTTTGGTCTCTAACTTTTGCCACATTTATTTTAGTCTCTAAAACATATGAAAATTAATCATTTTGATATTGATTATATTATTTGGCCACCCGAAATTTGAATGTATGTAGTTTGAATATATGTTTATGTTGTTGGATACATTTTCAAAGTTATGTTAATAATTTGTTAAAATAAAAATAAGGACTATAATAAATATTTTTTCATAGTTCGAGGGTAAATATAGACATATTGAAAGTTCAACGACAACAATGTAACACGCCTAAGAGTTTATGAACGAGACAAAAATGTAACACGTCTAAGAGTGTATAAACGAAATGAATATTTTTATTACAACATAAATTCAAATTAACTTTTGAGACGTCAGACAATGTATTTTAAATACGTTTTTTTCTTTTTTGAGTACAACATGTTGGGGAGGAGATTCAAATTCACAATCTGGTTGGAGGTATATGTCAATTATCATTTAGCTATATGTCAGATTACATGTAGAGAGGTGTCAAAATACTATTAAAAACCTATTTCTCGAAAAAAAAAAAAACTATTAAACACCTAGATTTTAAATATCGAAGAAAATGTTTCTATAACAAAATTGATAAAATATTAATGTCAATGGATAATTATGAAAATCATAAAAATAAAAAAATTCACAAATTATATTTAAATCGACAAACAAGCATTTCAACACTTTTAAATAAATTAAAAATTACAATTATTACTATCATGTCTATATTGGTGATACATATACATATATATGTATGTATGTATATGTATATATATATATTTTTGTCGAGTGATACTATAAAAATGTTGATGCACTCTTAATGTAATTGTTGAACCCATCAACTTATAAAAATATTGATATGTCAACAAAAATTTAGAGGGCGCTTGGTTGAGAATCTAAAAACAAGGGATTTAATGAAAAACATAAGTATTGTTTCGGACATGTGTTTAGCAGATTTAAAAATTGATTCTTATTTTTTAAAATTATTTAAGGTCTTTAGCTGTAAAAAAAGAATTCTAAATTGTATACCAATCCAGCGTTGGTATCTTCTAACAAAAACCAAATATTAAAAAAGAAAAAGAGGGCAAAATTGTGATGAGGTCGCATGGTACAAGCATGGGGTGGTTTGTACACAAGTAATTCCTACAAAACCCTGAAACCGATCAAATCGATTCTCTCTCTCTTTCTGGGTTTGAGTACAGTGGGCTTTCGTCGGCAGGCGAATTCCATTTCCCATTCTGAGAACCGCCGAAATGCAACTCCTCTCCACCGCTCGCAGGCTCTCCAATCTTCTTAAATCTCCTCCCATTTTTCTCCATTTCGATCCATTTCTTGTTCCCGATTTTCAACCGAATCACCCTCCTCGCGCTTCTTCTCATCAATGGCGCCCTCTCTCTGGTACTTCCTCTCCTTTTTCTACTCTTCAACGTCTCGTCTTACTTGTGTCGCTCCGTTCTTAAATCTCAATTCTAGGTTTTCTTGTTGTTTTGAGCTGTTTGGTTAGGGAATGAGAGGGGCGGGAGTTTGTAGTGTTTGCAATGCTGAAACTGAGATTTTAATTTCTAATGGAATGGAATGAACAGGGATTTGTTCACCAATGGATTATTCGGTTCCTGCGTGTTCCTCGATCGCCAGGGCGTCTTTTTCATCTGTGGCGATTGCTGCTGAGGATGCCACTACTGCAACAGGTTGTTGTTTTGCTATCCTCGACTCTATTGGGTTTGTATTTTTTTTTTGTTTTGTTTTGATATTTATTCCCGGACATTCTTTGATTTTGCTTTGTGCAGAGATTGCCAAGGAGATGTATGATAAGATGCTTGAATCTGTAGATGTTAAAAGAAGCATGCCCCCCAATGCTTGGATGTGGTCATTGATTGAAAATTGTAGAAATTACGATGACATTAAGCTTCTATTTGACCTTCTGAAAAGGCTGCGGATATTTGTTAGTTTCTTAGCTTGTACTCTTGCTATTATGTTTCCTTTTGAGGTCACATTTTTAGTTTGTCTATTTGGTTTTGGTTGCAGAGGCTATCAAATCTTCAGATTCATAATAATTATAATTCTCACCTTTGCCAAGAGGTCACCAAAGCGTGCGTTCGTGCAGGAGCCCTTCTATTTGGTATGCCATAAATATCCTTCATATGCTTGGTTGCGTGAATCTATTTCATAGTGCTGATGATCGGTACACACTTTGCTCTTTTTTGCCTTCTGCGGTTACCATTATATTCATGCTGAGCCCGAGTCTTAATATACATGTGTAGGAAAGAAGACCTTGTGGATCCATAATGTGTACGGATTGACGCCTAGTGTTGCATCTGCCCACCATTTACTGGTCTTAATAATATACCTAATGCTCTTAGATTTATTGCAGTGCCTTAAAAATTTACTGAAGTACTTGTTTTGTTTCCAATTCAGACATATGCTGAAGATCACAACGATGTTAAACTTATGGCTGAAATTGTGACACTTATAAGAAGGAATGAATTGCCACTACAACCTGGAACTGCAGATATCGTCTTCAGGTATGTAATCCTAATTTGTTCTTCCCATGACATTTACAACCAGATTCGACTGAGCTGGGTTACCTATAAATTGTCTTACAAAAATAATCTGTTATTGATATACTTACCTTGTGGGTATTGCATCTCTTTCAATAGAAAGGGGCAATGGGGTTACATATTTTTCTTTTCTGTAATCTGAAGCTTTGAATTCTGTCTGTCCTACATTGCTCATTATATGGTTGGAAGTCCTTGATTGAATTGATCCTTTGCAGGATATGTTATAATGTGAATGATTGGACGTTGCTTTCCAAGTACTTCAAAAAATTTTCCAAAGCTGGAGTAAAATTTCGTCGAACATCTTTTGACACATTGATGAGATTTGCTTCTAAAATAGGTAGCTACTTTATTTTTTGTTTCTTAATGAATGAATCAATCTTATTCATTGTTTTTGGTTGACTGCATACTTTTAAACATTGGTATTATTAAAATTATTTTGATTTTTAGCTATTTGTTGAAGATGAACTGTCTGATATTTCCTTCGTATGCCGCTTTGCTATAGTGTACTTTTAGTCTTTAGTCTGTTTAGAGGCAGGAAATATTTACCATCTAATAAAGTTGCCAACAGAGGCTTTCTTTACTTAGCTGTGGTGAAAATTTGTTTCAATTGTAATTATTTTTTTCTTTTTTATATCAGAAACAACCATTTTATTGAATGGATGGAATTACAAAAGGTGGAAAGAAATCCAGAAATCCAAGCCATGGAAGTTATAAAAAGGTGTTCAAATTGGCACAAAGACAAAATAAAATATTAGCGTTGATAGGAGTATAACATTTTCACCCAGAGACACTATTAAAAAGAAAGTTGTCGAAAAAACTCTAATAGGATTTGAGCTGCCTGTTGAAGATTGTGTCATTTATTTCTAGCTAAATTCCCCCAGTGAAAGATCAATCGTAACCCTTTTACCTCTAATCTATTTCAGAGATGATTGTTTCTGAATGAGTAGTAAGGTGTACCACCTGTTTTTTTTCTTCTCAAGGTTCATTTATATATTCAATATCCACCGAGGAAAATGAGGAACAGTGTTGCATCTGTGCATCCTTTATTATTATTGTATCAAATAAGGTGCCTTGCATGGGTTTACAATTTAAATTGTATATGGATTCATCATTCCTTCTTCCCCTGCCCATATATTTTCATAATATTCTGACTAACTTTTCCTAGTACTTAGGACACTCTTTCTCACTGTACTGAATAGTTGCTTATTGAGCTCCAAAACTTCCTATGCATAGGAGACGTTGATTGTCTATGGAAATTTGATAGGATGAGATTGGAAACAACAAATCAACATACTCTTGGAAGTGCAATTTCATGTGCTAAGGTAATGAAACTCATAGCATCTGTGAATTTGTTACATTCCATTGCAAAATTAATGCAAATCATGTGGTTTTAGTTTTCCAATGCCTTAAAGAAACCATAGGTTTCCAAAACTCCAACTACTTGGTGGAAAACTATCGTGTTTAGCCAACCAAATTTACTATCACCAGCTTGCCACTACTGTTGCTCGAATGTAATGCGAATCAATGATTGCAGTCGTCTATCATTTTTTTGTCTGACAATTTGGCTAAAATAGCCAGCTCTGGGTGGTAAATTTTGATGCTCGACGAACAAAATTTTCATTTCTTTATTATTTCTTTTGGGCCTTCATTATTTTATTGCGACACTACCTTATTGGGATTGCAAGATCTTGGGCTTTTGTTACTTACATGATCTTGTAATACTAATTTTCATCAAACCAGTCGATGAAGACTAACCCTGATTTTGAGCTGGTTTTACGTTTCGAGTTGTAAGATTGTTTTGATTACGATGGCTGGCTCCAGCTAATCTAGACTGGGCATTGTGTATTACTTAATTATGCAGGCTTGATCTTATTTTTGTGTACCTTTAGGGTTTTCTATTAGAGCGTAAACCTGAGGAAGCTGCTGCCATCATTCAAAAAGTATATAAGGTAATTGTTG
>NW_019104498.1:2441982-2456152 GCF_001995035.1 Momordica charantia
TGTGTGGGATTTATCATTGATATTCTTGCTTGATATTTGTTCTACTCGATTAAACATTGACCATAGCCACAATGTTTTTTGTTTCTTGTTTTATAAACAAAATCCAAACATGTTTGGTACCACTTTTATTGTAAAATTGAAAAATTAAAATAAGTTCCGATAATGTTTTTTGGTTTTTTTGTGAAGGAAATCAAAATTTGTTTAATAACAACTATATTATAATTATTTTTTATAGGTATTGGTATAATGTTTAAACTATCATTATATTTATAAAATAAGAGAGAAAGATAGGTTAGAGTGTGGGAAAGAAAATTATATATAGAGAAATTTTACCAAGTGAGAAATTTTAGAGAGAAGCAGAAGAGAAATTTGAAATTTTAGTGAGAAAAGTTGAAGTATCAAGAAGAAAAAGTGAGACTAAAGTTTACATTGAGGAACAGAAAATTATTTTTTAAAACTTGGATACTTTTTGTTTTTAAAACGTACTTTCAATTTAAAAAATATTATTCAGAATTTAAAAACTGAAAAGGTTATTAGCAAAACCTTGTTATTTTGAAAACTAAACACGAAATACAGCACCTAAGGTCACGTTTGATTATCGTTTTGTTTTTAAAATTTAAGTCTAGTAGCACTACTACTTTGTGTTTCATTGTTTTGTTATGTACTAAAAAATAAATAAAAGAAAAAAAAGAAAATCTAAGCCAGATTTTCAAAATTAAAAGGTTAAAATATCATTTTGGTTATTGAACTTTCATTTTTGGTTCATTTGGGTCTCTATATTTTTAACTTCAGTTTATTTAGTCTGTAGTTTTAAAATGTTTATTTTGGTTATTGTACTATCAAAATATTGGAAGTACAAGTATTAAAATGAACATTTTGGAAGTATATGGACCAAAATGAACAAAAGTAGAGGACCAAGATAGTATTTTACTAAACTAAAAAAGTAATTTTAAAAAATTTGTTTTTGTTTTTGAAATTTGCCGAGGATTCAAATAGGAAGGTGAAAGAATTCTTTGTGAGAAAAGTATAACTTTTAAAACAACAAAATTGTTATATAGTGACCTAAACCCTTTGTTTTAAGCCTTTATTTTATTCGCTTGTGTATGTGTCCCATATATTTTTTTATAGTACAGAATTTCCATTAGAATGTCAATTTTGAGTCTGCATCGGGTTTGATTAATTGTTGACACTATTGATAAAATATCAAAACATAAACAGATTATATACAACATGTAATTTTGAGTTAAGAGTTAAACATGTGAGGTGGTGATTGAAATGTTCAATTTTTTTCTGACAGTTGGGCTATGTTAAGGCGGCGGACAAAATGAATACTTGAGTATTAAACATTTCATAGCTCATTCCGTTTCTTTATTGGCAGGCCTTTCCAAATTCAAAGTCAGACTTCATGGTTGAGATTGAAAATCTGGTCAATGAGTGGCCTGTGCAAGTTAGTAAGCACCAAAAAGAAGCTCACAAAGAGGTCTAATATCTTACATTATTTATTCATCTCTTTCATCATTCATGAGAAATAAGTTAAACATTTATCTCCTGTTTCATTTCCCAGGAATTTGATGCAGATCTTAAATCTTATATTACTACATTGCTCGGTAGTTTACAAAATGCTGGATTAGAGGTGGACGTAAAGGCAAAAAACTAAATCAGTAGAAGAAGTGCCTTGATTTCAGATGAAATTTCAGCACGATTCGAAAATGTGCTTTTGTAATCAACATATAGTCATGAGCTGAATCCAATTGGGAAGTTGAACCGAGTTTTTTCATTACCAAGACATCGAGATGCTGTGGTTCAAGAGACTCGAGACAATGCCAAGGATAGCAAAGGATGGTCTTTACTTCTCTTTTGAGTTGGCAAACACCATCGAACAAAATTGCTGTTAGTTCTTTGTCCATTTTTTCGACTAGCACATTGGAAACCACAAGAAGATCATGCACCACCTGAATTTTTACAACTGCACAAACTCTAATCACCAATGGTGTGACTTAACAAACTATCTCCCCTTCCCCAACCATATAAAAGGAAATGAAAAAATTGTTCTTGATATAAAGCTTAATCAAATGAGTCCCAACCATTGTTTTGGAAGCAAGATTTTCTTCCTTTTTTCCTTCATCCTTGAATCAACAGCAAGACATATGGTCTTACCAACTGAAGTTGGCTTCACTGCACATTTGATTCACCGCGACTCGCCTTTATCACCATTTTACAATCATTCCATAACAGACACTGCACGGATCGAGGCAACCGTTCACCGTTCTCGGTCCCGGCTCAATTACCTGTACAATCACAAAATGTTTTCAACAGATGCATTAGACAGTGGTGTCTCACTCTCGCCCACATTGGTTCATGAAGGTGGTGAGTACCTCATGAGTTTCTTCATTGGAAATCCTCCAAGTAGAGTGGTGGGGTTTGCAGACACATCAAATGGTCTCATTTGGGTGCAATGCTCAGATTGTAGAAGCCATTGTGAGGCAGAAAAAGGCCACACCAAGTTCAGCTCCTCCAAATCCTCCACCTATGAGAAGGAGCCATGTGGCTCTAACTTCTGCAATTCCTTGACAGGCTTCCAAACCTGCAATTCTTCTGACAAATGGTGCAAATACAAATTGGAGTATGAAGATAATTCAGTCACAACTGGGATTCTTTCATCTGATAGTTTCAGTTTTGATACCTCAGATGGGAAACTTGTGGATGTTGGCTATTTGAACTTTGGCTGTTCAGATGCTCCTTTAGCAGGAGGGTTGCAGAGTTACATGGGCAGTGTGGGCTTGAACCAGACACCCCTCTCACTAATCTCTCAACTGGGTGTCAAGAAATTCTCCTACTGTTTGGTCCCATTCAATTTGGGATCAGCAAGTAAAATGTATTTTGGATCACTGCCTGTGACTTCTGGGGGCCAAACTCCTCTGTTGTATCCCAATTTAGATGCCTATTATGTGAAGGTTGTGGGAGTCAGCCTTGGCAAAGATGAGCTGTATTTGGATGGAGTTTCTGATGTGTTTGATGTAGGGGATGGATGGATCGTAGATTCAGGAATGACATACTCGAGCCTCGAAACAGATGCATTTGATGGTTTGATAGATAAGTTGGTTGCATTTCCAGGTTTACCAAAGAGAAAAGATGACCCTAGAAACAGATTTGAAGTGTGCTTTGCAGGAAATGGAGATGATTTGGAGTCATTACCAGTCGTTACAGTTCATTTTGATGGTGCAGATTTAGTTCTTAGTTTAGAAAGTACCTTTGTGAAGATGGAGGATGATGGAGTTGTGTGCCTTGCCCTTCTGCGCTCTGGATCTCCAATTTCTGTGTTGGGGAACTTTCAGCTGCAAAACTACTATGTTGGGTATGACCTTGAAGCTCAACTTATTTCCTTTGCTCCTGTTGACTGTGCTGAATCCTAACCATCAGATATATATACACACACACACATATATTATAGAGTTTCTTCTCATGTGGCTTTGAGGAATCTTTTTGCAACAATTTATGACCAAATTTAATTTGGTTGGATGTTTCATCAACCCTCTTTGTTCAAAAAATATTCCATTCCTAAACAGACAAGCTTTGCCAAAAATGAGATAAAGAAAATTCAATGGGTCAGGATTTGAGTCCACCATTACTAATTTAATTTCACCTAGTGACTTATATGTGTTTGGGTCAGCTCTCAATGTCTAATAAGAGACCCATAACAAATTTGTAAAAGTCTATAGGTTTATATCCTATTTTGGTTTCGGGATTTTTAGTTTTGGTTTATTTTGGTCATTGTACTTTCAAAATGTTCATTTTTGGTTCATGTATTTTTCAAAATGGACTAATTTGATCAATATGAGCACAACTCATTTGTTGTACTAAAAAATTATTAATTTGGTCTCTATATTAGCAAAATTTCAGCAAAAGAAATTGTTTAATGCAAATTTATTATCACAATTTTTAAAATTTATTGAATGGATATTTTGAAAATAGAAATAATATCCGGAAAGGTTGAAGCCGACCAAGATGGAAAATAGAAATGATAACAACTATAATCAGAACATTGATCTCAGAAACAGAACAGTTTCCATCAAAATAAACCAGTGGAGAGAGAGAAAGAGAGAGAGAGAGATTTGTTGCCAAATATATAATATTATATATGTAGAACCAGAAGATGAACCCAACTTGAACCTGATCAATATTGATCAATAACATTGATTTTAAGCAAAATCCAAATATATATATATATGACCATTGTATTGTATTCTTTCACTTTCTAAGCTGTTTTTTTGTGTAGAAGTATTGAAGATCCCCTCGGAGTAAATAAAAATGGAAGAATCTCGTGAAAATGGAATTTATTACTTGTTTAAGCTCAGGATATCGTTTTTAATCTTCTCTATGGCATTCTCAATGTAACCGTGTACAGAAGCCGTGATTGTCAAACTTAAATTTCCATGGCTGACTGCAACATTTGCTGCAAGAACTTCAGCCTGGTTTCTTTCAAACGCCATTAAAATCTGTGTCACCATACCTCGTCGAACAGAAGCAAGAATCCCAAACAACACGATGTTGCCGGAGGCCGAGACGATAACGCCGCCTCCGCCGGATGAATCCGAGTTCGTACTCGGCGGAATCATCGTCGCGATCACCGATTCCGATGGCAATTTCTTCTTCATTTCCAGCCTCATCAACTGCTTCTCCAGAAAATCGATGAACTGGATCGTTTCGGAAACAATATTCTCCCTCGTGGCCTGATCAATTCCAGCACCAAAACCGGATTAACTAAAATCGCGAACTCAAAATGTAGCAAAATTTAGCGGATCAGAACATCGAGCACCGAATCAAACATTCAACTAACCTTGGGAGAGAGATTGGGGACGAGAGATTGAAGAACATCGAAACTCTGGTTCATCTCCTTCCTCTTCGCTCTCCCTTTCTGTAGACCTCCGCCGGCCTCCAGATCGGCTCTGCGACGCTTTCTCGAGGTGGAAGCCTTGTTGTGATCGGCGGCTTCAGATTCACGGACCGGCAAAATCTGCGTCAAAAGTGGAATGACAGAGTCGGTGCAGGCCTCCATTAGTAGAAGAAGAAGTAGAAGGTTGCAAATCTCCGCGGCGCCGTCTTGTTGGTGTTCATTATTCTGCCATTGATGAGGGTTTTTATGGAGCAATGAAAACAGTTGCAGAATGTGCGTGAGAGAGAGAGAGAGAGAGAGAGATTGGTCTGAAGTGGAAGAAATTTGCAGTTAGAATAATTGTGTGTGCAGTACAGAGCGCAGAGAAGAGTCCATACGATGGAAAATTCCAACTCCCGATTTTACTGTTTTGATTCTCTCTCTCTCTCTCTCTCTCTCTCTCTTCTGCTGTTGATTGTACTTTTCTTTTTCTGTTTCCATTCTCGCCGTCCGATTCGATCAACCATTTGTGATTTGATCACAAATTAGTGGTGCTGATTTCATCTTTCAACCCAGTTCATATGAGTTGAAATGTGTAAATAGTGTTACTTGGGTTCTTTTACCACTTGATTGAACCGTTCATTGGTCGGTTTCACCCTAAAACCGATCATTTTTCAAAATTGACATATATTCTTTCTTGATTGACTTGTTATTTCGATCATGATTGTACACTCCTGCGGGTTAATTTTAGTTTTAGTACTTTCAAAACGTCTATTTTGATTTGAACAATTTCTTTTCATTTTTATCTCATTTATTCCGATCATAATTTTAGTTTAACACTTCACTCACTGAAATTTCTTGAAATGTATCCATAAATTTGTATAAAAAAATTGGAATTTTTCCCTTCTCTGCACTTTGTTTTCGTTCATTTTTTTTTCATTTAAAATAGAAAACATAAACTCATAAATTTCCATATTTTTATTTGTTTCCTCCATGATTTCAACGACTCACCAACAATTTCAGCAACTTTTCAACACGACTAAGTCAACATTCTTGCATTCTTTAGCATTCGATTCAGAGGGTATGATTCTATTTTGGAGCTATGATTTCAACTTCATTTAAGATATGTTGTGTTATATTGAATATTAATATACTGCCATATATATTATATGGTAATATCTGCTATATTATTAGTGTAATGTAAAAAGATAACAAAGCCCTCCAAATAAAAATATGAAATATGAGGCATATATTTGCTAATGTAATAGTTAGTAATTTAATTTTGGGTAGGAAAAATAAATATTGGGTATATTGTGACGTGATGGTAAGAAGTTTGATATTGGCATGGAAAATATATATTGGGTATATATTTTGCTACACGAACAACAACTATTAAACAACAACAAAGGTTCGTTTATGCATGTCAATAATCGATATATATTTATACATAATTCAATCAATGTTTAGAGAAAAAGAAAAAGTTAAGAAAAAGAACTATCACGTGAAATGTATATATGATGAGGAAATGGAACAAAAATCATAGGAAAAATGTAAAAATAATTGGTGGAAAGAATTTACTTATATTTTTTTAAGTGCAGGTTGCTGTGAAGTAGAAAATGGAGTACATGTTGACAAAGAAGTTGAATGAGTGTCGTGAATAATACAGAACTGTGTATTTAAGGTTCTGTTTGTTAATATTCTCATTTATTGTTTCCTTTTTTTTTAACACACAAAATAACTGCATTTGTAACTATTTTTATTTATTGAAAAAATAAAGGAAACTTGATTATGTTGGAAATGAAAATAAGAAGCAATATTTTTTTCCCCAAAATTTCTATACAATTTTAGGAATATTTCTCGAAAAACAACATACATCAATATTATCCAACGGGCTTTTATGCGTTTTACCCATAAAAATATTTTTATAGAGGGCCCAGAGCCCATTTATTTGGGCCTCTTTTGCAGGTCCACAACAGCCAACACAACTAGCGACATAAATACCACGGCTCCAGCAAGAGAGAGGACGGTAGAAACTGCCACGTGCTTGCAAAACCTACCAAATATATCGCACACTTTGTTCCACATCACGTGCGAGTTGCCGTGGTAGCCGATCATTCCGATAGCCATGGCAGCCCCGCCACCGGAGGAGAGTAGCGCCACCATCACGGTGTCGAGAACGATGAGCAATAAGATTGACGTATTACTCTGATTCTTATTTGTCAATGTTAACAATAGTGATAACAATCCATATGAACTTGTTATTATATCTACCGCAAAAAGATACCTTAAAGAAAAAAAAAAGCACTTTAGTGTTTAATAATTATGGTTAAATTATAGTGTACTAAACTTATAAGAAATATTTAAAAGAGATCTTACCATTTGAAAAATAAAATAAAATATCATATTCGACCTAATTAAACTATTCTCTGAAATTAATTTGAGTTGAATTAATACTAATTTAAAATCTATCAATTTAGAGAATATTTCTTTTTATTTATTTTAAAATATATCCATTCTTCTACAACTTTTTTTTTAAACTAAATGGTTCCTATTCTTCATTATTGATTTTTTTTTATATAAATAAGATATCATATTGAATTGACTTTACTATACTTTTTAATATCTTTCACAATTTAGCAATAAAAAATCAAAATAATTGGAACCAACTTAACCCAGTAAATATGGTTTGGTTCAATTAAATCAAATTTATCGTTTAACAAAGTTATTTGGAAGAATTAAAAATATCTTAATCATAGTGGTGGGAGTTCGTGAGTATTATTGATAATAACTACGAACCAACTTATTTGTGAGTACTAAAAAAAAGGTAATAGCCATTGGTCCACCTAGCTTTAGCCACGACGCTTTTTCATTGAAAAATACTTTTGATAATTATTTTTGTTTCTTAAAAAGTTATTTAATGTCGACTTTTCATAATTTTGGATAGATGTATAATATATATATCCACCGCAAACTTTTTTTCCTCTGAGTAGAACATATTGAGAAGGAGATTCAAACGCACAACCTCGTGTATGCCAATTACCGTTGAACTATGCTTGCTTTGGCAAACTACAAACTTTCATGGTAGCCGATTAAAACATATATATATTTTTTTAAAAAAAAAATTTTTGAATTCTCACCTCCATATGTTAAACTAATATGTAAAAAATGATAAAATAATATTTTTAGAATTAAAAGACTTAGGTATTGACGGAAAAATTTCTAATACTACTAGAGTATCATTCTCCCTTTCATTTACTATTTGCCACATTAAAATTTATATAAATAATGTGGGATCTATTTTTTTATATTTGTCGTGTAAATGAAACGGAGTATGATACTCCCGTAGTACTAGATGTTTTCTTGATACGCATTGTGCTACTGTTCGTCACGTAGCTCGCCTTCTCCATTTTCTCTCTTTTAAGTACCTTATCTGTAGATTTTTATCCCTTTTTTTTCCAATTCTTTTAATTCTGTACAACGCAAATGGTTTCCATTTCACAAAATCACAAATACCTCTCCATGGTTCATTTATCTTTTTATTTTCTTAATTTACTGCATTTTTTTATCTAAATTTGTTGCATCTCTCTCTTTTCTGTTTATTAATATCAGTTTGTTGCTTTGGACCTCCAAATTTAATTGAAGATAAAAAGCAACAAATCTTTTCGAGAGGTATTTGTGATTTTGTAAACTAATTGGATACAATAATTTAAGTTTGCAGTAAATTTGAAAAAATTAAAAGTGGAGATGAGGGATGTCAAGAGAAAGACGGTAAGAGGTGACCAATCGGTACTTAAGTTTTTTCAATAATTTTATTATTTAATCAGAAACATGAACGTTATCAAACAATCTTTAAAGAAAACGGTATAAGTAAACACAATCTTAAAAGTTGGAAGGAAGAGATAAAAGAGACTTACACGAAAGCGGACAAGTAGTGCCACTTGGCAGAAACAACAAGGTCCAAAGCAGGAATCACCTTGGTCTGTTTGTCCAGTCCCACAACAATGGCTGCCACAAAACTCAACACAAATCCCAAAACCCTAAGAACCACTTCTAACTTCACACCACCACTCATAATTAATTACTATTGATTCTCTCTTCTAATTTCTCTCTCACTACACCCACCACTCAAAACCCTCTTCCCCCATTGTGTTATATATACACACACTCTTATGTAGTGTTTGGATGGTGGGAAAGTGTGGAAGAGAAAGTGTGGGAAAGTGAGAGAGAGAGATTTAAGAGGTGGAGGGTGGGGCAAGTGAGGGTTATGGTGGATTAATTAGAGGAGTAATGAGAAAGAAGGTGTAATATGAGTGTCATTAATTAGTTTGGATTTGTTTCATATACAAATATTAAAGTGGGCTAGAGAGCTAACTTTTCTAACTTATTAATTAAGTGGGGTTTTCTTTTAACCTAACTATAGAATGACAAAGTTCTCAAAACGTCAAAAGTGGTTGATCCAAGCGAAATCAAGATAAGTTAGTGAAATCAGGTTATTAAATTTCTGTCGACACGTCAACGTTTTTAGCGATATTTTTTATGTTCATGGTTTTGACAACGACATGAGAGGTGACTCGAGCTTCAGATCAATGTCTTCAAAAGCAAGGAGTAAGCCTCCATGGTTCAACGAGAACACCAAAAGAATTGAATTCAACTCCACTTAAGATAGTCAAAGTATTGGTTCCCCATAGTTTTTATTTGATCTATGATGCATGATGATGTAAAATGTTTATTAGTTATATTTTTTTTATTTTTGTTGATATTTTCATCAACATTTTCATAAATTAAGTATTTCGTTCGATATCTACTTTTAAAATATTGTTGCGAATTAAGTCTAAGTTTAAGGTAGCATCGTTGGCCACTGAAGAGAGATTTTGGGTAGGTAATTTATTATTTATTCAGAAAGATGATGTAATTTACCCATTAACTTTTTTAGAAAAGTTATTTTGGATAAATGGTTTTTTCCTTTACATTTTGACTCTATTAAATATGATTAAGTAGGAAATAAAAGCGAACAACTAATACGTTTCACTTATCGAACAAGATTCTATGGTCGGTCCGAAATAGCCTGCATAAACTTGTCTTGGAAAGATAAAATAGTTTGTTTGGGGCAATTCATTTCAAACTTTTATAATTGTTGTATTGTGTGCAAAATATTTTTCCTTTTTCCATGCTCGTGCATTAATTTGTTGTCCAATGCTTTTTTACCACACAAGTCTTTCTACACGTTTATTTTACCTTTGATTCTGACTTTCACTGTAAATTTTGAATTTCATCAAATTGAATGATAATTTTACATCATTTTCTCTTAGTTCAACTTTAATTTTATTTAGCCACTAATTTTAGCAAAAGGTAAGGTAAAAATCTCCCAAAATTTACTAGTTCCAACCAAAACCAAGCATTTAGCATGAAATCAAGTCTAGTTAATACATGAGATCGACCATCAAACGAATCTCTCGTAAATTAATTACAAATTTCAATAAAAATCCCTAGTTCTATTGTTGTTTTTCTCCATAGTCGCATCGATTTCGTAATATACGCATGTTTTACCACTAATTGATTGCACAAGTGAAGAGGCTATATAATTTTTAACGATTCTTCCCAAAAAAACATAGGTTAAAGATGAGAATTTCGACACTTAAAAAAAACAAAAATTGCAACACTTACAAAGTTTGATAAAATTGAAAGTTTAGATAAGAATCGATGCACGTTGCCAAATAAGTTCAATTCAAGTTCATGCGTTTTTACGGATTTTCTTTTAAAGAAAACTAAAGTTGCTTTTGGTTGGTGATTAAAAAAAATATCTAAAATAAGGCTAAAAATGTGTTTTAAGTAGTTTTTAATATATGTTTTGGCAATAGATTTATCTCACTTTAATAAATTATTTAAAGGGTGGTTAGTAATATATTTATAAACTACCGGTAGTTACCGACTTAAATATTTATTTATATTTCAATCTAAGATCTTATTTATTAATATATATGTTTTAAATTTTATATAAATATTGTTATTTTACAATATTATATAATTTATAATATACTATGTTTTACATGTTTTAATTTTAAGGATTTTTTAACAAAAATGAAATGATTTTATAACCTGAAAAAATATATTTATCAAAATTCTTATTTTTTTACTTGTAATTATGTATTTTAAAGTTTCAATATAGTAAAGGTTGTTTTCAGAATTTCTACTCTTTGAATCCTAGAATCCAAAAAACATAATCTAAATTGCACACCAAACAGACTCTAGATGATCACTTAAAGAAAAAACTATAAAATTTTTTCGATCCACGTAAAAAATATCTAAAAGTATTTCGCTCAAATTTTGAATTAAGCAATAATTCTAGGACCTCTCCCGACCAATATATATCAAACAATCAAATTCTTTATCATTTATAATAGAGTTTGGCACTCCATTTTTCAACATTATTTTCCTTTTTTGAGTTTAACGATTGCAGCGTAAAAAGATTGAATCGCTAACTATTGAGATGATAATAAATGTCTTAATCAGAACTATGCTCGAGTTTGCACTCTACTCCAACTCATGATATATTTTGTTGTGAGAGAGTAAAATGAATGCATTTTATTTTGAGAGAGAAAAAAAGGGGGCAATAAATAGGCTTCCAAATTCCAAGCTGTGCAGCTGTTGCATTTATTGAATTGGAGGGAGAATATAGATGTTTGAAAAATAAAAATAATATAAAAAGAAAAAGATAATCATTACTTTACCAAACTTGCCGACCTAAGTATAGTGTTCAAATAAATATTATTAGTTTTTCTCTCTTTTTTGTAGTGCAATATTTAAAATAGGGAAAAATCAACAGCCAAGCTAAGGTTCATTATGAAAATATAGTTAAGGGTCTTTGTCGGGATAAAATTTAATTGGTTTTTACGTTTTAATATTGTGAACTTACCAACATTAATTTTATATTGATTAACCTTATTAAAATATGATAAAAAAATATTGAAGTTAAATTACAAACTTAGGCCATATGATTAGGACAAATTTTGATCCCTATAATTTTAGAAATTTCAATCTAACCTCTACCGTCTTAAAATTTCATTTTAGCTTCTGAGAAATAGTCTGTGAAGAACTAGTAAAAGTGGATAGTTTTTTTGTTATATTAATTTTTATAGAATAATTTTAAGTTAATCTTTTGATTAAATTAAATTTAACAGGGCATGTCACTATGAATAGAGAAAAAGAAATTTAACGTTGCAAAGTTATTGTTTTGTTACACCAAAAAGAGTTACAAGTAATTAAGTTACCCTAATTAATTCATTGTTTAAATTAATAAAATATTAAATTATGGGGTGTTTATAGATACTATTCTTTTTAGTGAAGATAGTTTTCAGGGCAAAGAAATAATGGAAAAGAAGGTTGAAATTTGAGGTCATTAATAATTAGTATTGTCCTTTCAAAATAATAATAATAATAATAATAATAATTAGTATTGTGCTCCCATTATTTCTATTATTAACAATATATAGAAGTATAGTTGAGCTAAAAATAATAGTCTATTTCTGAGCTAAAAAGCATAGTTTATGTGTTTGGTATTCCGATGAAAACAAAGAGATCATTTGACTCTTTTGGTTCACAAAATAAAAATTAGTTTACATTAACACCCATGTAATAAAAGATAGAGCCACTTAAGTTATTAGTTATAATTGTTATCGGTAAAATAAAGCTTTAATCTAGGAATAGATTAAAAAAAAAAGTCATCTTAAATCAATTAAGATCCTTAGAATTATGCTAAAGCGAACATAGTTTAACGGTAATTGGTATATATCTTTAACTAAGAGGTTGTCTCGGTCTATAAAAACTATATTTTCTTCACTCTTGATATGTTCATTGAGAAGTTGCATGATAAATCGAAGGCACATTGAAATTACATTCATATTGTTACGTGTGCTCATCCTAAATCAATATTCACCAAATTTAAGATTTTTTTACTCTCTTTTATAAATAATATATTTTTTAGTAAAAAAAGTAGGGTGGAGATTCGAATTCACGACATTTTGATCGAAAATAGATACCTAAACCGATAAATAATTCTTGAAAAGAGATAAATATACTACATGCATATATAGTCTAGTTTAGTTTACTCAAAAAATAAAAACAGAAGGGAAAAGGAACAAAAAAAAATCTACCTTAGCTGTTACGAGTGTTACAAATAGCGTGTTCAAGTGGGCTGTTGTGAGGAAGTTTAGAAACAGGGCCAAAGCCCATTTAAATGGGCCTTAAAGAAGTTAAGAAACAGGCCCAAAGCCCAGACCATTTATTTGGACCTCTTGTGGAGGCCCACAGAAGCCAACACAACCAGCATCATGAATATTACAGCTCCAGCAAGAGAGAGAACAGTAGAGGTTGTCGCTTGCTTACAAAATCTACCATATATGTCGCACACTTTGTTCCACTGCACGTGTGAGTTCCCGTGGTAAGCGATAATTCCGACAGCCGCTGCAGCTCCGCCGCCGGAGAAGAGCAGCGCCACCACAACCGTGTCGAGAACGACGACCAATAAACCTAAAATAATGTTGTTCTTGTTCTTGTTTGTTAACAAAAAGAACAGCGATAGCAACCCATACGAACATGCTATTATGTTTGTCGCTAAAAGATACCTAAAAGATTAATTGAATAGTGTTAAATACATAAACAGACTAGATCGGTATATTCAAGTAGTTAAAAGTATATATTATCAACTAAAAGATCGTGGATTCAAATCTCCACTCTCACACATTGTTGTACTAAAAACATACAGTAATTTGACCATATTCATACCTTTAGTGATTATATGAAAAATAGTAACTCGAAAAAAATGTTTATAAATTATTCAAAAATATATATTTTAAAACACATATACAATAACCAAATTTGATGATTTGAGAGTATGTATGATAATCAAAACTAAAGATAGAGGGACCAAAATAATATTTAAATAATAATTTATATAGATCTAAGTCGCGTGAATTATGTAAAATAACTATTACTACGTAAAATTGGAAACAAACCATTTATTATTATCAACTCACTCATTCATTATGAAATTATATTTAAAATATTTCACATTATATTTAATATCAAATTGATATAGACAAACTTGATGCTTATTTTTCAACCCAAAAAAAAAAAGAAAAAAAACACACACACACAAAGAAAAACAAAAAGAAAATCCTTATCACTAAATTTGAAAAATTTTATATCATTATTTGAAACTGTAAATAACTATTTTTTCCCTGAAAAAGTCGAACAACAAAAAATAAGTATTTTTTTTTTTATCTAAGATGTTCAGCTGTG
>NW_019104498.1:2457337-2513886 GCF_001995035.1 Momordica charantia
TACTCATTCTTTTATCTTTTGTATATTATGTAATAAGGAAGAATGAACCAAAATTAAAGAATTGAAATTTGAGAGAGAAACTGAATACTATGTATGTCATGAAATCATTGAAAAAAATGTGGAATAAAGAATATATGATCAAGAAAAATAAAATAAGAACAACAACAATCAAAAAGTCATATTAAAATAAATAAGAAAACTAATACTAAAATATAACATGAATATATTTTAAAACGTGAAAAAGAACCTTAACTAAATGTTAAATCAAACTTGAAAATAACATTAACTAAATATTAAAACACGAAGGTATCATGAATATATAACTTAAAAGTAATCCACATAAATATATTAAAATAATCTAAAAGAAATAAAAGTTGAAGATAATACGAATACATGATTTTGTTACTCTACATTTTAATCGATTAAATATGTTTCTGGAATCTCAAATATTTTTTTGAGATTGTTCAGTTTTCACTCACAAAAATAAGAAAAATCTTCATTAATATTTTGGAAATGAGTTTTAGGTCATAAAAGAAAAAGACATAATCTTTCATTTTATAGATTATTTGCTATGACACCTATATGTGGATAGATGGATCACTTCATCAAATAGTTGTAATTTTCATTGAATTAACTTCTCTCAACACACATTTTCACTCGAACAGTTACAACTTTTTTGGATTAAACTCCTTATTTCATCGAATGGTCACAACTTTTGGATTTGTTATCTCAACAGACACTTTAACTCGAACAGTCGTGTCTCTCGTAGAAATTTGAAGGACAAGATAGGTATATATTCAAAAGTTAGGGGCAAAATGAGAAAGCAAAAATTATCCTCCATAACCTCATTTAGATATAGTAAGGACAAAGTAGGTATATATTCAAAAGTTAGGGGCAAAATAGGGAGGCAAAGATTCTCCTTCATAGTCCCATTTAGATATAGTATAGATACATATATATGGCTTCTGTTTTATTAATTAACAATTTCTGATTAGAGGGTTAAATTTTATTTTAATCCATTTGGTTAATTTTAGTTCTATGTGCTTTCAAGACATTAATTTTGGTTCCTCAACTTGTGTTGATTTTAGTTTTTGTAATTTTGAGAAATAGGTCTCTGTAATTATAAAAAAAAAAGTTACTATTTTGGTCTTTTTTAATTTTTATTTTTATTTCAAATCTTTCGATTATAATTTTAGTATAACACTTCATTCATAGAACTTCTTGAAATGTAGTTGTAAATTTGTATTAAAGGATTTAAAAATTTATGTTAAAATTTTGTAAATAGGGACCAAAATGACAACTTTAATTTTAAAAGTATACTGAAACCAAAACAAACGTTCTGAAAATATATGGACAAACAAATTATACTTTTATGCATGACACTAATTGACCTATAATTTTAAAATTTTTAAATATTTTCGTTTGATGATATTTTTGTATATATTAGAACTTTTTTCGCTGTTATCTTTTCTTGAGTTTAAAGGTTTAATCTCCACCCCACATTTGTTGTACTAAAAATAATATTTTATTAGATATTTACCTTGAATAGCATATAAAGTAAAATATGTATTTTCAAATATATTAGAAAGTTTAAATTTTTACCAAAATAGCATAATACAAATAATGTCAATCTCAAAATGTAATTTAAAATCCATAATAGTTGTGCTATTCGAAGAAATATATATATATATTGTGGCGTTCTAAAAAATACATATTAATTTTATGATTTGGAATAAAATATTGTGGCTAATATAACAACTATCAACTCGTGGCTACTCAATGAGTAGGAAAAATTACTACAAACTAAGTTTATGAAATCATATTTCAAATTCAATTAATTGAAATATATTTTAACCTGGTTTACAGTTAAGAACTTGATTGAAAAAAAAAACTTAATAGATAAAGTATGATATTGAAAATTTTAAAAATGTTAAGATCAAAAAATTAAAAAAGAAGGAAATATGAATGACAAAATTATATATTAAACCATTGAAAATATGAAAATATTATATATTTAACCGAAGAAATTATAAAGAGATTTTTATATAGCCAATTGGATCACAATTCAGTAAAAAAAAGTATATGTTACCTCAGTTCCAATACCTTACCATCCAATATTTGTTGAATAAAAAAAAAGAAGTTATTATATAGCTATTTGAATATTAAACATTCCGTGAAAATTAATTAAAGATTATATACAACAATTTGAATAGTAATAAATATTTTATCCATTAAACTATACTCGAAATAAAATCGACATGGAGTGATGATGCTAATTCTTAGAAGGTCTGAGATCTACGACAAGATAATCGGTCTGAAGTGTGCAAAGTGAGCTATGCAAAAGGACCTGCACGCAAAGAACAAACACTTTGACGTTCAAGTTAGTCTAAAATTTGAGTTGGCTTCAGATAGAATCACTTACGTGTGATTGAATGATGACATATTTATAGGAGGCACGGGAGATCATTTTGTTACAACCATTGAAAGTTATTTATTATTGAGATTGTTACACAATTACAAATGGTTTTATTGTGCAACTTCGCTCCTAGCTAGTTGCTAGGTGTCTGGAGTTTAATTGTTGACCATCGAGCTCCGTAGTTTGGTGTCGATAGGTCATGTACGAATCTACGATGTACTAATACAGCCCACATTGTAGATTATATTTTATCTTTCAACATGCATTATATTATATCTGTTGTTAGAAGTTATTGTCAATTATTAAAACTTTATTAATAAAAATATTCAATATAAGTGATGCATCTCAAAGAAAAAGATATTTATATGGGATATCGGTTCGATTTTTCGAGTCGGTTCGATTTCTTTCGATATGTAAAAAATGATTTAGTGAGTATAATAAATTAAATATCACTCACAATATAGTTTCAATGATAAGCTGAAAGCTGTTTGTTTTCCAACCACGAAAAGAGAAAATTATAAATTTGAATACTGAATTTCAAAAATTTTATTTCACGATGTTTTAGTTCTGTAGCTTTAAAAATTAAAAATTATTAAACTAAAACTAAAAGTAAATTTATTGACTAAAAATTTGTAATTTTTTAAAAATTTAAATTCTAAATCTCGAAATGAATGAGAAAACAGATAAAATTCAATGGCAGTTGCGTGGGTGGTTGGATTTTGACTACTATAACACGCGCGCACACACATATATATATATATAATCTAATTTAGGAAATAAATTAAAGGTAAAATAGATTTTTTTTTTCCTCAATTTGAAGATAGATTTTTATTTGGTACTTAAATTTAAAAAATTAACAATCTAATCCCTGTCATTTAGAAAACAGTTTTAAAAAGTCTCTGGAAACTCCAAAGACACTAACGGAAGGTTTGTGTTGTGAATTATTTGTTAATTTTTTTTTATTTTAACTAATGTAGCATTTGTCAAAATGAGCATAGCTCAACCGTAATTGGCATATACCTCCAACCAGTTGTGATATTCGATCCCCACCCTCACATATTGTACTAAAAAACTAAGGTAGCATTTAAAATTTTAAGTTAAAAAGTAATTTAAAATTAATAAATATCTAACTTATTCAAGTCAAGTCCATCTTAAAAATTTGATTCCACAAATATTTTAAAACTACTTATTAAAAATTAGACTAAACTATCGGTTTTAAAATTCATCGAAAAGAACCTTTTTTTCAAATTCAATAACCAAAATGTATTTTACCTAAATTAAATATCACTTCCAATTTTCAAAGAGTTTCATCACAATTGACCAAGCATTACTTGCAAAGCAATCGTTTAGTCTTTATATAATAAAGCAATAAACAAATTTTCCCTTTCCTTCCCCTCTTGTTTTATTTTATTATTTTATTATTTTTCGGTTTGTTCAACAAGAAACCAAACCACCCACCAAAAGACAAAAAGGTGCTTATCAAGTTATTATTTAATATTATGAATGTAGGTATTTATCTTTTTATTTTAAATTGTGTACATTTTAATTATTAACTTTTAGAAGTCTTTTTTTTTCCAAATAGTTTTAAAAATGTATTTTTATTTTTAAAATTTACTCAAAAATCCAAATATGTTTCTAAAGAAGATAATTCTAGACTTAATTTTTAAAACTAGAAATAAAATTATTATCAAATGAAATTATTTTTATCGTCTATATATTTGACTACTCATTAAACCTTTATTTCATTCGTGAAGAATTTCTAATTTTAATATGACAAGTGGTATGTAGATGGAATACCTGACGCATGAGTATTTATAAAACAGAGGTATTATTTTATGTATTATTTCGATTGAAATTGAAAGTTGGTGACGTGCTAGAGTTCATCAAATTTTTTTAATAAAGGATGTGTATTGTATATGATTAATATATATTTCCATACAACTTGTCGTATGTTAGGAAACTAATAATATAATAGGTTTAGATAAAATTGTCACTTTTTTTAAATGAAAAACACTAATAAATAAACTTAATTCATAAATTAAAAAGATATCTGTCTCTATATATGTATATTTTTTTATACACCTTATTAAGAAATTAGTTTTGTAGTTAAAAATTCTGATTTGTAAGCTTAATTCACCTAAGTGTATCTTCTTCTTTTTTACTAAATTGGGGTTAGTGACCCACATTGGATCATTATGACTTTTTACCTTATTGTTTTGGGCACTTGCAAGAATAATAAAAAATATATATAATACATAATAATTACAATAATAATGAGAATTTGTAAAAGTAGCAACCATTATAAATTTTACAAAAATAGCAAATCTGGAGGCTAAGTCATACAGAAGAAAAGTAAAAGTCAAATATATCCTTAATTAATAAAAAGCTCAGACAATGATACATTTTGATATGTATACCTGATTTGATATAAAATTGATAAACATAATTTGATATACTATTTATATACCTAGTTTATAAGTGTTGATATATCAACAATGTACTTGATATGAATGCTTATATATCAATAATATACACGATATATTACTTCTCTTTACTGTATTCATTCTCTATTATTGAATTGTGTTGCGTTATTTACACATTTTAGATGACGTGTCTATCTTTTATGACTTAAATGTCTATTTTCTATGACTTATATCATATGAATGCTAATATATGATTGATATACCGAATTTGTTTATACATAAGGAATCAATAACACTCATATGCGCCATCACGAGTATTGGTATACTTGAATGCTGATATCCAATAGTATACTTTATATATATTTATTTATTTATTTACTTATTTACTTATTTGATATACCATTATATGTACGAAAACCTAGAAAAATAAATTTGGAAAAATTACAAAATCAAAAACCATATTTCAAATATTTTATCATATTTTCAAAACTAAAAAGTTATTACTATATTTACAAATGTTACGAATATTTTAGGGTCTATTTGGTTGGAAACTCGGATTCTATTTTTTGTTTTCAGACTCACTAAATCAAACGGATTCAGTGAATACGCGTTTGGCAGTATTTGGAAAATTCGTTTTTGAAAACCGTTTTCTGATTAGTAGAAATTCTGAAAACGATTTTTTCATGTTTTCAGTGTTTTCAGATTTAGAAGTTGAAATTTTGGAGATACAGAGTTACATTAAAAAAGGATAAAATATTTGATAAATATATTACTTTATATTATAAACTCATTTTATGTTTGTTAAAATTAAAACAAGTAAAATATAACGTATTCTAAATTATATAACGTTGTAAAAATAATTATACAAAATTTATAAAAAAATGTTAATAAATTAATTAATATAACTTTAGATTAAACTAAATACTTAGTTTGTAACTGCTTCTAGTTTACAAATACACTACTAAACACGCATTAACTAAATTTTAAAATTGATATTCAATTACCAAATCTGTTATCAAACACAAATCTAAAGACATTAAAAACAAAAAATACAACTCTAATTTTCATTCAATGTCTTATTTTCAAATTACCAACCAAACGCACCCTTAATTATCCATCATGAGTCGTAGATGTGCGTTTGAACAAAAACAAGTAAGCCACGCATTTTGCCAAAATCTCTCCAAGGGAATTTCTAGCTCAAATTTCTTGCTTCATCTTTTTTGGCCCTCAATCCCAATTACTTGAGTATCTTTGGTTCAACTTTTTCCTCTTTTTGCATATCATTTCTTTTAAATGCAAGCTTGACTTGGGGTTAAATTTTAGTTTTGTTTTGATGCATGTAACGTGCATTCTCATCGCTATACTTTCAACTTTGTTTATTTTAATAATTGTACATTCGAAATGTTCGTTTTACTTCATGCATTTAAAAAGAAAAAATGACTATTTTTCCTTCATTTTCATTTATTTCTATCAAAATTTCAGCCCATGACACTTCATTCACTAAATTATATAAATTTGTATTTAAATGATTTCCATTGTATATAAATTTTTTGTGATAAAATTTTGTAACAGATGTCAAAATAGTCACTTTTTAAAAATAAATGAACTAAAACATAAGTTTTGAAAGTAATGACAATTAATACAAGCTGAAAGTAAACTAAAAAAATTGAACAACATTTTGAAACTACGTAAACTCAGATCAACAAAATTTTGTTTAACATAAATCTTAGACTTCTTTTCAAAATATTTGAAACAAAATGGACGTTTAATTTTATCTTGTGATATTGCTTTCAAAGCCATAGTTTAGAGCCGTAATAATTTGCTGGATGATATTTTTCCTAGTTTAGATAAATATGTACTTAATATTTAATAACTAGACTCACTTATTAGGGTAAAAATTTATATATTCTTATGACTGGTTTAGGCGTATCTAATCTTTTAGATAATTATCAATTTGATCTTTGATCTTGAAATGTTTTCAAATTTCTTGTTGATGTATTTCTAGTTTTCAAATAGTCATTGACCATAAAAAAATTAATTTTATTAACAAAAACTTGTGTATCAATAAATTATAAATATATTTGGACAAATTATAGAAACATGTCATTTAGAGGCTAGACATATGGTATTCAACCTGTTCGTAGCAAAATCTTACAAATCCATCGACAAAATATGTTAATAAAATAATAATGTAATGACACGTCAATTTTATATTAACAAATTTTGACATATTAGTTTACGAAGAGAATTTTTATTATATCGGGATAACATTAATAATTTTAAAATGTTAAAGAAGCAAATTGCGAGACTATTTTAATATATTTAGCCAAAAATAAAATGTCCAAAATCCAAAAGAAAAAAAAAAAGAAAAAGAAACTTTGGTAGGTAAGAAATATAAAAAGACTTTCAAAGAAACTTTTAAATTGAAGTAAAAAAGATAAGTAATAAGAAAGAGTTATTAAATACATCTCTAGACTATTTTTAGGAAAAAGATATTTTTTTGAACATTTTAGGAAAAAGAATTACAAAACAAAAGGACGAGAAAATAATATCCGAAAACGTAACCACGTGTCCTTAATTTCCTTTTTAGGTTTAAATATTATTTTGATTCTGGTACCTTAGTTTTTCTTTCATTTTGATCATGATCATTTTATTTCATATATTTTTAAAACATCTATTTTGATTTATATGTATTTTTGAAAATGGACTATTCAACATTATTTACAAAATTTTAAGGCCAATTTTATACCCAACTAAAACTCTTTAATACAAAATTAAAACTACATTTCAAGAAATTTATTAAGTAGGTTGTAAATCATGATCTAAAAAATAAAAAAATAATAAAACGATGATCTTTTTAAAAGAAATCAAAATAATTAAAAGTGCAAATAAAATAGATTTGTTTTGAAATTACAAAAAGAATAAAATAAACAAAACAAAAAAATAAATAAAACGGACCAAAATAGTACTTCCATTTATTTTAATCACTAATTTCAATGTTCTTGGATGAAGTATATGAACGAATTTTCTTTTCTTTTCTTATTTCTTTCTTTTTCTTTTTTCCTGAAATATTATCCTTCCAATTCTCGGTCTGCTCTCTGTGGGAACTTGACTTTTTTAAAAAAAATCTCACCAATCTCTTTAAGAAATCAGAAAAAAGACTAAGAAATTTCCCCGTTTTCTTTTCATTTCATACAGATCGGAAGAACAACCCATCCATATCCAAATCCATATCTCAGTTGGCGTGCAGGAAACTCCAACCGATTAATTATTTTCATTCCTCAAATTATTTCTTTTATATATATATACACACAGCAAAAGCAAATTCCAGTTATCTCCCCCCTCCTTCTCTCTCTTCTTCCTCAATTAATTTCCATGGCGTCGCCCGTTGAGAAACCCTTGCCGGAGTCCGCCGCCGCCGCCGCCGCTCGCCGTCCTCGAGTGAACCTGTTTGCGATCGACGCCGGGCTGAGGATGGTGCTGTTCGCGGCGGCGGTGGCGACCGTGGTGGTCACCGTCACGAGCAAGCAGACGGTGGTCAATAAACTCCGAGGCGTGCCCCCCGGATTCCCCGTCCAGGCCAAGTTTGATGACTCCCCTGCTTTCATGTCAGTACCTTTTTTTTCTTTTCTCTAATAAATCATTTTAGTTCATTTTTTTATTTTTATAACGTTTGCTTTTTTTTTAATTGTAAAATAATGACTATTTAAATTCCTCATCGTGAAAATTTTTAATACCGCTATAAAAGTTTTATCGTGAAAAAGTGCCGCATACAGATCATTTTTTTTAATATAAGAACTATTAAAACAAATAAATCTTGAGAGTATAGAAATTAAAATAAAGGTTAAAAAACTTATTTTGCTAAAGTAACAGTTTAGTCTTTTAACTTTAGCTTGTAATAATTTAATCCATGTACTTTCAAATTGGTAATAATTTAGTTCTTGAATTTAAGGTTGGTTATGATTTTATCGTGAAACTTTTTTGTTAAATTTCTTATATATATAGATTGATAAACTATAGAGGAACCATGTATGTTTATAAATTATAAAGATTAAATTGTTATATGATAAAATTTAATACTTAATTTTAATAAATTTTGTTACGATAAGAACTAAGTTGTTACAAATTTATTTTAAATTTCAAGGACTAAATTGTTACTTTAATGAGAGTAGAGAGATTAAATCGTTACAAACTAAACTTCACTAACTAAATTGTTAAAAATATAAATTACCAAATGTGTTTTTTTAACTTAAAATAAATATTTTGAAAATAATGGATTAAAATAAACCCAGATGGGTGAAATTGATATATTTAAAACCATGTTAATAGTTCAAAATACCCAAGGTTCCGCTTTCTTTTTTCCCTTTCTTCCTTTTTTTGACGGAGCCAGGGCCTCATGTTCTATTAGCTAGGTAGGAAAATAATTTTTAATTTTTAAAATTTTTGTACATAGTTAATGGAAAATGAGGCATTGATTTTTTTTAATAACTTTCTTGAATTACTTTTAAAATTTTGACCAACTTTTGCAAATTAGTTTCTACAGCTTTCAAATTTCAAATACATATTAATATGTAATAGTAAATTTGGGGAGGAAAAAATCAATTTTATTTTTTACTCCAAACTTGGTAATTTGCATCAAGTCATTCTAAATATTCAATTTCAGACATTATAATTTTTACCCTTCATTCAATTTTCTTAATTCACCCATTAAGTTTTAACATAAAGCAGAGTAAAAATCTCCATCACTAATTTCAATATAATAAAACTTTACACAAACTCGATTGTTGAATAATTTGGGTGAAATTTGCAAGTTTCAACAAAAATGAAAAAATTAAAAAGATCTCTAATATCACTTAACGCACATGACAATATCTTTTAAAATTCTATTATTCAAACAAAAATTTATAAGAATATCCAACAAATTTTTTTGAGTTTAAAGTAAACATGGCTAACACGTATATAAATTTAAGGTGTAATTTGATGAGATTATTAAAAATTTATTGTTAGGGTTGATATATGTAGCCAAATTCAATGCAAAATTTGATTTTTCAAATAATAATAAGTTAATAACTAAGCATAATAGACAAAAATCAAAATAAAACACGACCATTAGTAGTAAATTCTGATATTTTAAGAATAATAATTGTTTCCATGACAGCTAAATTCAATAATATTGTTTGTCATTTGCACATCTAATATAACAATTAAAGACCCCCGAGAAGTTGTACGACCAAAATAATTTGACCTTTATGTAATCCAAATTCAACTTCATAGACCATATATTATAATCATAAATTCCAAAAATTAAAGTTAAGAATAAAAGATTTTTTGGTTGGCATATCTTAGAAGTAGTCAGCCTGATCTTATTTTTTTTATTTATTTTTGTCGTATCGTATATTTTTTGTTGTCTAAAGTTTAAATCATATTTTAATTTGTACACTTTCATATTTATTTTATTTTACTCAATTAAATTTCATTGGTCAACTTTTGCTATTTCTTTTTTTAGAATATTACATTAAAAATACAAAGTAGTCATTTGAACTTACAATTTGGAGAGGGAGTAAAAATACCTCAACGGTCAAATAAAATGTTTAAATATTTGTCTAATTAAATTGTTTAATATGGAATTAAAATATGCAGATACTTCGTGACCGCATTATCGGTGACGGCTCTTTACAGTCTCATTACTGCTCTCGCTTCCGTTTCCGTCATCTCAAACCCCAATCTCTCTGCCAAGTTCTTGCTTCATTTTGCTTTCTTGGATGCGGTACCCTCTCTCTCTCTTCTACACTATTCACCGTTAGTTGACGGCGGTTAAATTTAAATATTTTAGATGTTATTTAACAATCTTTTATCTTTTAAAAATAATTTCATTTTTTTAGGGTATTGCAATTCAAAGAAGATGTAGCACATCCAACCTATGTCTGAGTTGTTTGAGCTTTTAAAAACTTTTGAAATCTTATTCAAATTTCATATCCTAATTTTTTTTTAATTTTAAATTTCTGACCATAATTTTAAAAACATTAGTTAGGATGGAAAACTAAAAATAAAACTTTGTTTGTACTTTTACCATATTATGCATCATTATTCTTTCACTGCTATTAAACTCGACAGCCAATTAATAACCTTCTTAAAAAATATCAGTTTCCGATCTACATTTTAATATTAAAATAAAAAATATATTAAATTTATTAAATAGTAAGTTTGAGAGTATAATTACAGTTCAACTAATTAAAACATAATTAAAAACATAAAATATTTTTGAGGAGCTAAAATTTAGAGGTTGAATTATTGATAAAATAAAATAAAAAAATTAGTTTTTTTAGTATAAAAAAAATCGGCTTTTTGTAGGATAATTAGTATTTAGTTTTTTTTTAATAAATGTAATTAGTATTTAGTTAATTATATGGAATTTTTGCAGTTGATATTGGGGGTGGTGGCGTCGGCCACAGGGACTGCGGGTGGAGTCGCATACATAGGATTGAAAGGGAACTCGCACGTGCAATGGAACAAAGTGTGTTACGCCTTCGACAAGTTCTGCCGCCACATAGGCGGCGCTCTGGCGGCGTCGCTGTTCGCCTCGGTCGTGCTCGCGCTGCTGATTTGGCTCTCCGTTTTCTCTCTCCACGCGCGCATCCGCAAGTAGACTTCACTTCCTCTTTTGAAGCTCTCGATTAGGTCCGCGCGTGTTTGACACAGCCTCTGGATTTACTCGTAAATGTGTCGTCCAAAATTTGTTCCGTTCCGGTGTTGTTAATTTATAGATATAATTGTTGCGGACAAAAAATCTTAATTTAATTTGTTTTCCTAATCTTGTTTTTAGGGCGTGCTTGTATGATTAAATTTGAAGTAAGATCTCATATGATTGCCTTGTATATTGTATGGTTGTGGATATTTTTAGCTATGTTTAACAAATTAATTTTGTGTTCAATTATTTACTCAGTCACTTCAGGATATTAAGTCTATGTAGGTGATCATTTAGATTTGAACAAATTATCTCTAAATTCATTTTTTTTACAACATGTCGGGGGTGGGAATCGAACTCACAACTTCTAGGTTGGAGATATATGCGTCAATTATCGTCAAGCTATACTTGTTTTAGCTATTCTCTCTAAATTCTTTATAATTTATCTTGGCTTGTTTCTACTAATGAACCAACCCAGGTAATTACAGATTATATAAGATTTTTGTTTTCGGTAAAATGATTATATAAGATTGAATCTTTCGGATTCGAAATTCTTTCGGTACAATTTCAACCATTAATCACCATAAGTAATATGTTATTAAAAAATACTCGCCATAAATAATAAAATACGAGAGAATTATTATGGAGTAACAAATTAGTTGTCATATTTACAAATTTGTTATAAAAAATAATATGCAAATAGGACAATCTTTTTTATGTGCATCATTAATATATCGTTTTTTTATAATTAATAAAGATATTGTTGTATCATTTATGTGATAAAATATATAATTGATACAATAAAAAAAAGTATATATCGTATTATTCTATTTTATGTTTAAAACCACTATATATCATATTATTGATAAAATATATTACTAACGTATGTCGTATAACATGTAAAGTATTTTATTAAAGTATAGTTCTCATATTTGTGCTATCTTAAAACATCATATTATGTAATTACTATTATTCAAGCCTCATAAATAATTAAAAAAAAAGGAGGAAAAAAAATATTTTTTTGTTATTTGGTTCCTAATATTTAAAGTAGACACTCCTAGTTTTTGAAATTTAAGAAATAGTTATAAATAGTTTTTGAGCAACTTTAACCATTAATTGGCTAATGTTAAAGTGACGTTGATTGTATTTTACTGATTTAGAAAATATATCGGTTTAATAATTTTTTTCAATGTCCCCACTTTCTTTTTCTTTTTCGTTTTCTTTCAAATTATCTATTAAATTTATTTTCACATTTTTCTACCTCCCCTATGGTGAAGTTTATTATCAGGCGTCAGCAACCGTCTCCTTCATCGTCGACCACTATTGTCAATCTCCAACGATGAACTTTGTCGATTAGAGCGACAAAGGAGAGAGGGTGTTCCTTGTGGTTGATGAAGATTATCGAAGTAAGTAGCAATGTCAGTGACATCTGACATGGATGAAGACCACGGTTGACTATCGACGACTGATGCTGAGTTCCACATTAAGTAAAAGGTGATGAAAATAAGATCATATAACGTGAAAACAAATAAAAAGAGAGAGGTCGTGAGTTCGAACCCCACCCCACATACTGTATAAAAAAATCACAAAAGAATAATTTAATTAATATATTTTGAAAATACAATCAACCATTTAACTACTACTTAGTCAACTAACTGTTAAAATTTTTCAAGACAATTTATAACTATTTTTAAAACCTTAGGAAGGAAAGTAATTAACACCTACTCTAAAATTACAGACCAAAAATGTATTTTTCTAAAAGAAAATAAAAACTATTATTCAGGCCACGTGTTGTTATTGCAAAAACTCTGGAAAATTTACTATTTAGTACGTGCGAGAAGTCGCCACGTGCGTAGCTATCATCAAAGGATCAAAGCCTGCGCCTCGAGTCCTCGTCGAGTTCAGCGTACACCGCGCAGGAGTTTGCCTCGTCGAATCCTCGAGTTCAATCTGTAGTTTGCCTTGTCGATTTTCTACTTCCGATGAAATTGATCGTTCGACGGATTCATAGATTAAATCTCGACTGAGAATTTTGTGCGGTGAAGGAAGAGAACCGAGAGCAATCGGAAATGGGGTTTCTCCATCTTCCCATTGACGTTGCCCTGAAAATTGCTTCTTCCCTCCAGGTTCCAATGGAGTTTTGTATAATCATGATCTTTTTGTTTTACTGGAATATTGTCTCGGGATTAATTGATTTTTCTCTGTCGATTTTGGGGCTGCGACCGGGAATAATGGTGCGAAGGCATCGGACATTTGTGCTTTGGCCTGTTGCTCGCGGTTGTGTAGGGAAATCTGCGATCTCGATTGTCTGTGGGAATCTCTGGCGAGAGAGAGATGGCCGTATATCAATGCTTCTTCGTCTTCTGGTTCGTCTTCATCAACTCTCGCGAAGCCTCCCATCTCCACGGTGCTCTTTCCATTGTCTTAATCTCCTTTTATTTGCGATCCTTTTCAATTGAGTTTATTATTTCCTCTCTTGGGTGAACAATTAACTTGTTTAGGAACAATTAACTTGTTTAGTATTTTTAGTTCTTTTTTTATTCCTAAATTAATTGAGAGATTTGAAAACTTGTATTGTTCTTTCTGTCTCATCATTCAAATGTAGTTGATTCGCACAAGCCCTTTCAAAATTTCCCCGCCCTTATCTGAAATGGTTGATTTTAAGGTTTTTCTGTTTCATTCGTGAATTTACGTGTTCAGTATTTTTAGCTTTTTGAAGCAATTAAGAGATTTGAAAGCTTGCTTTGTTCTTTCTGTCTGAAACATACATTGGATATCTAATATATCTAGAGTTCTGTCTCATTCGTGAATCTTGGATTTGATTCTTTGTTGTTAAAGTCGTCATATTCTGTTAGTGAACATAAGAAAATTGAAATGCCTTACAGGGATGGAGAAACTTTTACATCCGGAAGCATATTGAGATATCAGGAAAAGCTAAAGCAGCTGTCAAGTTTATAGAACAATGTTCTCCTTCGACCCCGATCGAGGCTGGAGACTATCATAGAGCAATTGCAGGCTTGTGGGATTTGAAGCTCAGTTTTGTAGATGTTCAAATGGTGCTTTTCAAACCCCAGCTTAATGAGCTGCTGAACTTGGTTGGCTTACACTACTGTAAAAATTGGCTTCAAGTCCCTGTACGTGCTGCTGCTTTTGCCATTTTAGTTCAACCATTTGTAGATTTTTTGGGTTCTAATCTAATCATTTAGATATAAATCATAATTTAGTCCTAAACTT
This sequence comes from Momordica charantia, assembly GCF_001995035.1. Next base: position 2,472,096 of record NW_019104498.1, read on the forward strand.
TCATCCGTATTTCATTCTATTCCATTAGACTTTCAAATGCTTTTTTATGGTCCCTTTCATCAATCATTTAACTAAAAAGTCCAAATATGTTTGAACTAAAGTGATTTCTTTGCAAATTTTAGGGATTAAAATAGAATGTTTGAGAAGTTTAAAGATGAAAGTATAACAAGTATAAGAATTCCGAGATCAAAATAGGATTTAACCTAGTTATTTTATCTCTTGTAGGTGAGAGGGGTTGGGATGTTTGTTTATTGGTAGGAGCTTTTGAATAAGAGATGGATGGACCTTTTGGCCTGGTATTAAATACTTATGATTTAATTTACAAATACAGTATGCAAGACTCCAGCTTACAAATTCGAAGCCGAAACCTATGGTATTAAATACCTATGATTTGTTTTACTATCAAATACAGTATCCAAGAGTCTAGCTTACAAGTTTGAAGCCGAAGAACGCAGATGAAATATAGCAGTTAGAAAATTTTTTAGTAATAAAACAAAAACAGGTATAGATGAAAGGCTCTGCAAACCGTATAGGATTATTAGGCTTAGGATCACAGTTTATTTTGTATATCATGCATCTGAAATTGTTGAGTTGAGTTGATATTCAGCTTCTGGCAGGCAAATCAAGTCATGGAAGCACTTCTAAGTCACAAGATTTCAGAGAAGCATGTATATGTGAAATGGTGGAAGCTGGGAAGATGGTTTTATGGCTTCCGCATGAGAGACGAACATCAGACTCGTCGAGTCTCTCTGGCCGAACTTATAGCCGCAGAAGGGGAGGATATTCTCGGGGTGCTTAGCCGAGGTGCTGTTCACGAGGTACTCCGGGTTCAGATTGCTGCAGGTGATCCCTTTTGCAGTCACTGGTCTCAACAAGGCACACAATAAGCACCCTTAGCATCTCTATAAGCATTCTGCAACTGCAATGATCTGTGTGCTGATAGTTCATGCATTTCATATAATTGCTTGTAAATTAATGTAGATATAAAAATGTAATATATTTGTTGGATATTCAGAGTTGATATCAAATATATATAATATAAGGTTGTAATTCACCAAGATATGCACATTAATTTGTTTATTTTGGTATGTAAGCATGGGGTTCAAGAGATTGGATTTTACAATTTTCATAATTTCTCACAAATCTTACCCTAATTTCTCTCTTCTTTTTGTGTCTAGAACCTATTTGTTGTGCACCGTAGAAATAACATTTTGTTCCAAACAAACTTGTTCCTTAACTTTTCATTCTTAAGCATCCTTTTCTATGCCAGCTTACCAATATCCCTTGAGGAATTTTAATTATGTGTTATGTCGTATGAACAAGATTTCTGTAGGTATTATTTTTAAATATATTGGTTTAGTGAATTTGCTATTGCAGCTGCCTTTGAATGCATAATCAATCTCTAAAGAGCTCCAGGAAAAGTAGCAGTGAATCAAAAGGGTACGCCTTTGTAAGCTTCATCGTGATCATTAGGCCCGTTTGATAATGTATCGGTTTCTTGTTTCTTGAACATTTTTAATTTTTAGAAACAGAAGCATTCGAGCACTATTTTTGTTTTTTATTTCTCATTTTTATGGAACATTCTCAAACTTACGTAGAAATCTGTAAACAGCACAGTAAAGTTTCTTGTTAAATTAAGTTTTTGTGTTTCTTGTTGGATAAAAAATATTATTCTATCATTATTTTACTTATAAAATACATAATAAATTTTCTTGTTAAATTAAGTTTTTGTGTTTCTTGTTGGATAAAAAATATTATTCTATCATTATTTTACTTATAAAATACATAATAAATTCGAAAATAGATATATTTTAAAATTTTTGAATATTTAATTTAAAAAATATTAATTTTCATATAAAACTAAACTTTTACTTTTTAATTTTAATTTGAAACTTGGGAGGACAAGAGATGAAATAGTTATTTTTTTTCAATAAATAAGAAAATACTAAGATAAAGTTATCCAAATCCGATCTTTTAATTCAAAATAAAGTGGTATGATTTATAAAAGCGAATTGTACAGGTTATTATTTTGTCGGATAATTTATGTTTTTTTAACTATTTATCTAATATTTCTCGTGCTCAATTAATTTTTTTTGACCAACATGAATATAGTTCAATGTTAGAGATCTTATTCTTAATTTTTGTACGAACATAACTGTAATTCAATGGTTAATACAATTTTTTTTCCAGTGAAATTAAGACCTCTTATTCTGATGTAAAAGTTACATACTCCATCCTCACATTTGTGCAGATCACCCATACAAATTTAAATCAAAACTAATTCCATCCATCCACTTATCCTGACATCTTACACGACGAAACAACTCTTACGCACCATGATGATGATCTGCCACTCCTAGTCGCTTCATTTCCTGCCTCACATTTTCTCCTTCTTCCTTTCTTTTCCTCTTCGTTTCTCAACAAGTTCGCCGAGTTTTATCAAAACCTTAAGCTCACACAGTCATTCCACCGCCGATTCAACCTTCCAAAACAATGTCCCTTTGCTCCTCCGCCGGCGGCGCATTCAACCTTCTCTCGCCAGCGAACAGAAGCAACTCAACCCGTTTCTCCTCTCACTTCTTCTACCAAATTCCGGTGAGTTCATTCTCCTTCTCTTTCCGATCTTCTTCTTTACATTTATCAGAAACCCCCAAATTCGACCGGGAAAGACGAAGCGGGATTGCGGCTTCTTCGACCCCAGTTGTTGAGTCCACCCAATCAAGGTTTAGGACCAAAACCCCTAAAGATATCAACATTTTGGTGGTGGGTTCTACTGGGTATATTGGGAAATTTGTCGTTAAGGAGCTGGTTAGTAGAGGGTTCAATGTCATTGCCATTGCTAGGGAGAAGAGCGGAATTAGAGGTAGGAACAGCAAGGAACATGCATCTAATCAGTTGAAAGGAGCTAATATTTGCTTTTCGGATGTGACCCATTTGGATGTTTTGGAGAAATCTTTGGAGGATTTTGGTGTCCCTATTGATGTTGTGGTTTCATGCCTTGCCAGCCGAACTGGCGGCATTAAGGACTCTTGGAAAATTGACTATGAGGCCACAAAAAACAGTCTAGTTGCTGGGAGAAAGCGTGGGGCTTCCCATTTTGTATTGCTTTCTGCCATTTGTGTTCAGAAGCCACTGCTTGAATTCCAGCGGGCTAAGCTTAAATTCGAGGCTGAGCTTATGGAAGCAGCCATGGAAGATGGCGGGTTTACTTACAGCATTGTGAGGCCAACTGCTTTCTTTAAGAGCTTAGGAGGTCAGGTTGAGTTGGTGAAAGATGGTAAGCCATATGTGATGTTTGGGGATGGGAAGTTGTGTGCCTGTAAGCCGATAAGCGAGCAGGATTTGGCGTCTTTTATCGCCGACTGTGTGTTGAGTGAAGATAAAATCAATCAGGTTTTGCCCATTGGTGGCCCTGGGAAGGCGTTGACTCCGTTGGAGCAAGGCGAGATCTTGTTTAGGCTTTTGGGGAAAGAACCGAACTTCTTGAAAGTGCCGATTGGGATTATGGATTTTGCCATTGGAGTTCTTGATTTCCTTGTCAAGTTCTTTCCCGCAATGGAGGATGCTGCCGAGTATGGGAAGATCGGGAGATATTATGCAGCTGAGAGTATGTTGATTTTAGATACCGAGACCGGAGAGTACAGTGCAGAGAAAACACCGAGTTATGGGAAGGACACATTGGAAGACTTCTTTGAAAGGGTCCTCAGGGAAGGGATGGCTGGCCAAGAATTAGGTGAACAGACGATTTTTTGATATTTTCTGCAGAGCAACAGCTTGTTGAACTTGCCAGTCTGTGATGGACGGTGCACGTGAAGAAGGTGCGTCGTTTCTTTGTCCGAATCCCGACTGTTTTCCTTGAGTTCCTATCAAGTTGTTTTCCACATTACTTGCATATCTGAAGGGTTGTAAATTGTCTTCATTACTCTTCAAAACAATATCATTATGTAATGAATTGTGCCATATTTTTATGCTCCATAATGATTCTTCTGGTGAGCATGCTGTTCATGATTGGTAGTTATGTTTTTTGGTTTCTTACTCAATTAATTGTTGCTTCAAGAATCAAGAGTTCTATTATGTTTTCATTCAAGAGTTGATTATTCTTCAAGAATCTGAAATCTAATCTAGAATTGGCCTCAAAAGGATGGAGAGAAAACTATAAACATTTTGCAGCTGCTTAGCACCTCCCATCATTGCTGTCTTTACTGTACCCGTAAGTATCGCCACAGCGATGCTGAACATAAACTGTGTATTAGGACAACAAATCCATAGCAACTGCTGGCCTTGGAAGTGAGAGGCTAACATCCAAGCCACGGAACAATAAAGGGTCTAGAACTACAGTAAAAGTGAAGCTCCCGCTACATTTTCGCTCAAGTTTCTGACATAGACTTCTTCAAATCTTCTCTTTGACTAACTATACCATCGTAGTAGTGCTGTATTAATCTTTCTAGGAGGAAATATTTTCTAGGGATGGAAATAAGAGCCGATCTAGTCCAGTCGAACAAACGTACCTGTAGTCTGTTTAACCATCCTGATCGATTGGAACTGTTTTCAAATGCATGAAAATCAACCATAATATAGTCAGTTGATTCAGTCGATTTTGGTTGGGGAGTCAGTTTGGTTCTGAGGAGAGTCAATTCCTGCTCGACTTTTATCCAACCCACCCCAAAAAGGAGGAACCATTCAATGCCACATCGATTGATTATACCCGTAACGTCCACATGGCTGAGAAGTATATAAAGAGTGATTAAAAATTCAACTGAACAGATTTGGAAGTACCTTAGAATCAAAACTTGTCACTCTTGGATTTCAAACACTGACCTCTCAACTCATTTCTGACTTCCAAATGTGGGATAGAGAAACCATCACTTGTTATTTTAGCTTAAATGTGAAGCTGTACTTGTGAATATAAAAGATCAAGGATTTCTAATATTCTTTTCTTTGACAATCTCAAAGCTGACAATATATTTCTCATGCTCTGTTTGGCTATTAGCATAGCATAATCCTCTCATGGAACAAGCAAAAACCAGAAGGGGGTGACATTGTACCTAATCCCCACCCTCTAGTTCTCTTGCCTTAAAGTTTTTCCCATCTTCAACTGTTGAAAACGACAACGGAGACTCTGGTTTTGTGACATGAGATTCGGTTATATTAAAATTTACTCAAACACGTCCTTGAAAAACGGTTACCTTTTTGTTCTCTTCATTGTTGTTTTAGTATTGGACACATAATGAAGTTGAAAGTTGATTACATTGTAATCAATTGGTTTTCGAGTAATTTTGTGTTCAGAATGCTCGAGCGAATGTCGATGTAGGCCACCAACCTTTTAACTGCCTTCTTCCTTCTTCTTCCTATGTTTTCAGTCATTTTGTTGTGACTTTGATTCGATGATATACTTACGTGATAATTATGTTTAAAAAATATAATAGAAGTGAACATAACATAATAGTTTTGATGTGTAAAGCTTGTTAGCTTCTATTATAATTCTCAATCGAGGAATTTAATGCTATTGACTTGACGTCGAATTGATTTGGATCTGGGTTTTCAAGAACCACGATGAATTGATTTAGTGGTTCAATAGGCAATTTAATTAAGAAATGAAGATTGGTTCTTGATTCGTGAGTCCACATGAAATTGAGAATCATTCGCATTGGTTCGTACCTTGGAGAATATGGAATGTTGTTCTCATTCTTCCCTCTTTTGTGGGTTCAAAGACGTTTCACGTTTACTTTTTTCGTCCTTTTTCTACTTTATTTGGCGGGTCTTTCATTGATTTAAACTTCATGTCTTGTTTGAATTTGATGAGATACTTGCACCCAAGGTACAAAAAATTAGAAAAAAATTTGTTGAGATAATTTTTTTTTTTTTGAGATAAATGTTGAGATAAAATTTTAAAAGTTATAAAGGACTCCAAAAATGATAAACACACAAATGACTCCTAACATTATTAAAATGAACCATTATGATGGATGAAGGTTGAATTTCATTATCTATACTAAAAGTATACCATTTGTGCATTAAGAGGATCGTGTCATTCGTGGAAAATAATATTTGAAAAATAATTCGTCACAAATATTTTTTATGAAGAAAATATTATAATATAACGTTTACAATGAATATTTAACTTACCAGAGATGACGAACCCAACTTAATTGGTTATGACATTATTTACTTCCTTGAAGAGCGAGTGTTCGGTTAGATAAATAATCAACATTATTATTATTATTATTATTATTATTATTATTATTATTATTATTATTATTATTATTATTATTACAAGAACTTTACATAATTGTACTACTTTTAATATAATTTAGTATTTCTCTAATGTCATAGATTCAAATATATACTGTGAAATTGTGGATAATCCAAGCACAGTTTAGGTACACCGTCTTAAAATGTGGACGGTTCGAACCTCGGTCCTAATTTTTTTTCCTTTTTCAAAAGAGAAAATTAGCATAATCGTATGTAATTATGGAGCTGCATGGTCGGAGGAGGAAAATTTTGGGTACTTCAAGAGAACAGATACACCTTTCATTTTTACCTGACACATTAAGATAATATTAAAATGACATGAGATCCATAATATAAAAAATTAGTTATAAAGACAAAATCATACCGTAAATAAAGGGAGATGCCAATCTTGAATTTAACTAAATTAGTTAAGACAGCAGTATCCAACAAAAAAAATCGTAATTGTTCAAATATATGTGGTCGAATATTGTACTAATAATAATAAATAAATAAATAAAGGGTTATTACTGGAAAATTTTTCAGTCCGAGGAGCACAGAGTGGAAAAGGTGAACAGTACTTTGCCAGGTCAGCACATCCATGAGGATAGATCCCCGAATCAAATCAGTATGCTTGCTTTCTCCCAGGCTACCCTGCGGGCGCCCACACCGAAATCCAATGCAGTCCTCAAATAAAGGGTCGACACGTATACATAAGAAATCACAATATCTCGAAACTCTCTGATTGGACACGCGTCGGCTCATCATTGGGTAGACAGGAAAAGAAGGATTTTGACTGGTTGACTGGGGGAGACTCTCTCTCTCTCTCTTCGGCTATAAGAAATGTGTCCAAAACCGAAGAGAGAGAGAGAGAGAGAGAGAGAGAGAATTTCAATTTCAATTCAATTTCTCTCTCTTGTCTTCTAACATTCTTTCTTTTTCTATACAAAATCCTCCTTTTTCTCTGCTGAACTCCAAATTCCCAAAAAAAAAAAAAAGAAAAAAAACCATCTTCCAGTTCTAGTTCTTCCTGAATCAGTTCATAAAGTTTTTTGGGTTAAGAAAAGGAAAATTGATAATGGGTAATTAAATTGAAATTGAGGGTTTGTTTGTTGGGTACTTTTTGGTGTGTTTTTGAAGCTCTAATTCTTTAATTTTGACTGTGCCACCATTTGTGGCCAACTCCAAATCATTGCTCTCTCTTACTTTTGTCTCCAAAAATCTTTCTGCTTATATTCACTTTCATACTTGTTCTTTCACACCCCCATTTCCCCCTCTTCCAAAAGGAGGAATTATTAGGGTTTTTCGGTGCTGTTTTTGGTCGGATCACATCGCCCTTCACCCTGCTGCTGTTGGGTTTCCATGGTGAGAAATCGACGGAATGTGATGGGGGAATGATTCGATGAGTTTTGTTTTTCTTGCTGTTGGCGGGTGATGGGGTGTGTTTTTGGGCGAGAGGTATCTGCGAAGCCCGTCGAGGGAGAGGCGAAGAGGGCGGACGCCGCGGCGGAGGCTGCGGCGGAGGAAATTAGGGCTTCTGCGAAAGCGGAGGCTGGTGAGGCGGCTAATGCTTGCAATGGCGGGGCTAGGAAGGCGGTTGAGGATGAGAATCACAGAGGTTCGAGGCCGAGAGGCGAGCGGCGGCGATCGTCAAGGCCGAATCCGAGATTGAGTAATCCGCCGAAGCATGTGCACGGGGAGCAAGTCGCCGCCGGCTGGCCCTCTTGGCTCTCCGCCGTCGCCGGTGAGGCTATCAATGGATGGATTCCTCGTCGCGCGGACACTTTCGAGAAGCTTGATAAAGTATGTTTCTCCTTCTTGTGAACAAATTTTCCTAATTTTGACTGTTTGGAGTTTAAGTTCTTAGTTGAAGAAGGTCATTAATTGTCAGAATTGGAAGTGTCTGTCAGTTATTGCCATTGATGTTCTTGCTAAATATGAGAATCTCTCTGTTTTGAATCGCCAAGATTCAAATATGTGGTTTCAGTTTTTGCCCCTCTTTCCATTTACGAACAAAACCAGAATTCCCAAAGTTGTGTAAATTTTTGTTGAACAGATTGGGCAGGGGACGTATAGTAATGTGTACAAAGCAAGGGATACATTGACAGGGAAGATTGTGGCTCTAAAGAAGGTTCGTTTTGACAATTTGGAGCCGGAGAGTGTGAGATTTATGGCGCGAGAAATTCTCATTCTGCGGCGTTTGGATCATCCTAATGTTGTAAAGCTAGAAGGTTTGGTGACGTCCCGGATGTCGTGCAGTTTATATCTTGTATTTGAATATATGGAGCATGATTTAGCTGGACTTGCTGCTAGCCCCGGGATCAAGTTTACCGAACCGCAGGTGTGACGATACTATGTTGTTTGCTTTCATTGCAAGATCTGACTCGCTCGTTTGATTCATTTTTTTCTCAAAAGAAATGGATGCTTTAGTATTTAGTTCTAATTCTTCAAATGGACTTAGCAGGTTAAATGTTACATGAACCAATTATTATCAGGGCTTGAACATTGTCACAACCGTCACGTGTTGCATCGTGATATTAAGGGATCAAATCTTCTAATTCGTAATGATGGGATCCTTAAGATAGCCGATTTCGGTTTGGCGTCTGTCTTTGATCCTAACCACAAGCAACCAATGACAAGTAGGGTGGTTACTCTATGGTATAGACCTCCCGAACTTCTTCTTGGAGCTACTGATTATGGTGTTGGTGTGGACCTTTGGAGTGCTGGCTGCATTTTAGCTGAGTTGTTAGCTGGAAGGCCGATCATGCCCGGTCGCACGGAGGTAAAGTTCTTTACTGGTCCATCATTCTTTCCGTCTTCGGTTAGTCAAATGCACCCATCGATCTTGTGTGAAGTTCATATTTCTTAGGGCTCTATTGCTTTTGTCGTGATCGAGCATATTCAGCTTAGTCATGCTGACGAATGACGATTATTGTTCGAATTTTTACCAGGTCGAGCAGCTGCATAAGATATTCAAGTTATGTGGCTCTCCTACAGACGAATACTGGAAAAAATCGAAGTTGCCTCATGCAACCATATTCAAGCCTCAGCATTCATACAAGAGATGCATATCAGAGACATTTAAAGACTTTCCGCCATCGTCTCTGCCATTAATCGAGATACTTCTTGCAATCGACCCGGCTGAACGCCTTTCGGCCACTGCTGCTTTACATAGTGAAGTGAGTTCATACATTATATTGTAGCATACACAAACTGCGTTCATTTTTGCCCTTCAGTTTTTATATAGCTAGCTATCACTTTTTTCCCCTTTCCAAAGTGAGTTGAGAACCAGTGAATTCCTTTTAGTCTTGTAAACTTTGACCTAGCAGCAATTCAACATTGATAGTAAAAGCTCAATTTCCTTCTGTAGCGAACGGAAGGGAGTAGGAACTTAGAATTGTTCGAAAAATAGGTTAGGCGGATCTTATGATGCTTCTTTGTAAGGAAAGAAAATAAGGAATAATAGAATCTAGATCTGGGAGTTATTTGCTGCTATCGTCAGATGTTCTTGGTTGAAACGCAGAAATTATGAACAAGTTCAAATGGGTGAAAAAACGATTCGCTCTTTTAGCCTCTCGATTTGTTGGATCAGAGCATAGTTAATGCAAAGTAGTCGCTCTTCCTCGTTATCGGAACCTTTTGTTCATGCAAGCTGTAGATTGAGTTGGAAACTGATTGCATAGGAGCCATTTTTTGTGTGGATTTTTGTAGCTCTTGTTTTGTTTCTCTTGTTTAGGCATTTTATGAACTCTCTTCTACTCTGCAGTTTTTCACTACCAAGCCATATGCTTGTGAGCCTTCCAGCCTTCCCAAGTATCCTCCAAGCAAGGAAATGGATGCAAAACTGCGGGATGAAGAAGCAAGAAGGTCGATTTCGGATTTAAACTAACATATACAGGAATAAACAGTGGATTGAATGTATTTACATTACCTGCAATTGAAGAAGGTCGATTTCGGATTTAAACTAACATATACAGGAATAAACAGTGGATTGAATGTATTTACATTACCTGCAATTGATTGGCTCTTGTCTCATTTTTCTGACTTGAGCTGTGTGAGTGCAGGCTAAGAGCTGCTGGCCGAAGCAACGCCGATGGGGTGAAGAAATCACGTGCACGCGATCGAGCTGTGCGGGCAATTCCAGCTCCAGAAGCCAATGCTGAGCTTCAAGCCAATCTCGATGTACGCCATGTTCATATGTTCTTGTGCTTCGATTTTATTTGGTTCCTGTTAATGAAATCAGTGTTCTCTGTACAGAGGCGGCGTCTCATAACTCATGCGAATGCGAAGAGCAAGAGCGAAAAGTTTCCTCCTCCACATCAAGACGGAGCGCTTGGCTACCCTCTGGGATCTTCACACCACGTCGATCCCATCTACGATCCTCCCGACGTTCCATTTAGCACCATGAATTTCTCATATCCAAAAGCAAACATTCAGACATGGTCTGGTCCCTTGATGGACCCAGCTGCTGTTGGTGCTCCAAGAAGGAAAAAACACACTCTAGGTGATGGCCATTCATCAAAATCATCCAAGGACTTGCGGAAGGATAAAAATTCTGCTCGGATATAAAACACGAAAATCGTGCTGATGTTCGGTGAGCTTCTCGGAAGGCTCGAACAGATCTTCGTCCAGAAATTCTCAGACTAAGGCCGGGATATTCGACCGGATTCTATGGGAGAGGTAAAGAGTATATCATTCTCATTTTTAATGTTCAGTTTTCTATATTTTTGTAAGGTCAGATGCTTCACTGGTTTGTATATTTTTTTTTCCTTATATTTTCTTTTACCCCTTTTTCATAATCTCTTCACTGTGCTGCAAAACTATAATTAGCTTATTGGAAAATATCAATAAATTTGTCTTTGGAAATCCTTATGTGATCCTTTGAATTTCATTTGCTTCATGGGATCGGAAGGCTTTCCAAATTCAATGAAATCTCTGTTGTTTAATAATTTAGATATTTTCCATAGATTTTTTTCCCTAACTTGGAAGAAAAGTAGGATGACTTGGCTACTACGTTATGCTCGATTATGCTCGATGTAACTTTATCTGTAGTAGTTTATTAGATTAACCTTTTCTAATTTTCTAGTGAATTTTGAGGTAAAACTATCCTTTTTGAGCATGTTGCTACTTCAATCCATGGTTTGAATATATCGTTTGGTTCTTAAAGTTTACACTGTTTTGTAAATCATTCGATCAAGTTCTTACACTTTTTTATTATTACATCTTAAATACAATGTGTAGATTTGAACATAGACTTTTAGGAGTGGTTATTAATGGTTCGACTAATTGAATTGTGTTTAATTTGACAATTAAATTCTTAATAACATAATTGAAATTTGAATAAATTAGTAATATAGCATTTAGAAATATTTGGAATTATTTTTATGAGACAACTTTTGAAGGTCAATTATTTACATCTTACATCTCTCCACACTAAGAATAGGCAAGTGGCCATAAAATCAACCAACGCTAAATTTTTTAATGTGGTGAGATGGAGTCAGGTAGATATTTAATTATTTACTCATTTATTTAATAGAAGGTAGATATTTAATTAACAGCTCATAAAAAACAATATTTTAGAGGTAAAATTGAGAACTTCATCTCAGGCAACAGATTATTGTATATTCAGCTTAATGAAAAAAAAAAAGAAAAACCAAAATCAAGTATAAGGGTTTATATTATTATTATTATTATTATTATTATAACATACAGCTTTAGAAAATTTTCTCGAATTTTCAAGTTCAAATTTTTCCTCCACATGTGAATGATTTATACTAAATAATAAAAATTTAAAAATAAAAAGACCATAAACCCAATTTGTAAGGTAGGCATGCATTGAATATGCGTGTGTTTCATGTGAAACAGATTGTGTTGAAAAAAGAATTTCCTCTGTTTATTGGTCATTGCACACACTCTTTCTATTACAAATCATTTTTATTTTTTTAAAAGAAAAAATGAAGTGAAAAATAATTGTATAATATGTTCCATGCTCAATTAAAAATGATTTGAAGTTTCAAAGATACAATTATTGACATTTGACATACGCTTTGCCACATAGTAACTCTTGTCCAAATTTCTGATAATCATGTTTGAATCTACATTTCCAATTACATAAAATTTCAAATTTAATTAGTTCCTAACATGTAAACTTTCAAAAAAAAAAAAAAACCTTTAGTTAATTTGGCCAATTTTTATCCTTTTTCCCATAAAATTAAACCTCAAACTCGTATTAGTTGAGTCGACACCTTCATGAAAGAACTAATCCAAAATCAGCCAAAATAAATCATTCTCATCCCCCTAAAACACCCTCATCCAACCCGATTCAACCGTAATCAAGCAGATTAAATAATACCCAAAATACCCAAATCCGACCAAATAAACTGCCGCACAACGATAAAACCAATCATCAACCTAAGCATAGTCAACTAGTGAATGCTATATCTTTAACTAAAATGTCAGAAGTTTGAATCTCCACCCCACCCCCACATGTTATTTGAATTCCATAAAAGCAACCACTACCCAGCATACTTCCACTTAACCATAGACCTCTATATCGCTACAAAATAAATCTCCAAAATAACAAAAATTTAGCTCGAGAAAGTATTATTTTCACAAATTATGTAAACATTTTCAAAATCTTGGTAATGATCTTCAGAGTTCACACGTCTTTGATCTCTACCCTTAATGTTTAACTATCAGAAGTCACTGTAGAAAAAATGGCGTACCTCGAAATTTTGCATCAAACATTGACGATCCCTCAGCCTTCAGCCGTCACTAACAGAGGGGGTGGACTTCATCGAGGCAGAAGTAGAACCCAATGAAGTAAAAGATAGTCACAAAATGAAAGATAAAAATCAAGCACCAGTGAAGTAAAGTATATTTGATTAGGAACGGAGCCCCTTGGTGCATCAAATCATACAAAGAGTTAACTATTTACATCAACGAAAATAAATATTCAATGTACTGTGGACACAAAAAGTTACCAAACGTTGGAGATTGAGCAGTGAAATCCAAAGCCTGACTTCCAACTAAGCTTGCATTTCCTTCCAGTTCAAGGATCTTTCATCCATTCAGTAGTTCTCGCCGTCAAGCGAAAAGCCCACTGCGTGCGCTTACATGCTTCTATTGATTAACAAAAATGAATCAAGAAATCAGAATAGCAATCATTAAATGTCCCAAAAGGTTAAAATATAATGCTTTTTTTTAAAAAAGCTCAAAGTTAAAATTTGTTTCAAACCTGCTCAAAGACGTGTCATTCACAAGCAATCTTTGTGTCAAAGCTGCTGAGGCAGATGGCAAAAGCTTGAAATGCTGAGATTGGATATCTGTAGTCCATTGTGAATACATCCTTTCCCACTTTTCCGAATTGAAGGATGATCTTCTCATGTTCAGGTCCGGCATGTCCATTTTCGGGTGAAGCTACTAACTGAAAGTTTTTCACTGAAGCAATCGTCACTCGCCCATGGAAGTTCAAACACCAACACTGGAGCTGTTCGTGCCACCGTGGAGCCTTGTTTCTAAGAACCAAAACTCCATCTTTTTGATTGGTTGAAGATCCTGATGATTGAAGATCATCCGTGTGATTCGTTTTTGAACGGGAAAATCTCGTTGATGGAAGAAAGTCGATACGGCTTGGGGAGAATTCAGTCTGTATTGGAGCCACCCCTCCTGGTTCAATAGCAGATGAAGGAATAGCATCCATGACACAATGCATTCTCCTTGGTCCCCTGCATCGTAAACCATATTAGCCTCTTTAAAGAACCCACAACAAACCGGCACCCAGTGTCCCGATAATACAGAAACAATGCAAAATTAGATCAGTTTGTACATCGCTCATTCAGCACAAAGTATTAACATTCAATGACAATCATTTTCATATAGGGGGATTTCTCTATAAAAGTATAGTTTCCTCATTCTCAGTAACACAGCTCGATAAGGGATTCATAAAATTAGAGTAAAGCCTCTTCATATGTACCTTGAACCCAAGACATTTAACTCATATGAGATGTGAGCCACAGGGTAGTTGCCGGCCGGAACTCTAGGTGACACTTGTTTGAGACCCACAAGCCTAGAGGAGCGACTTTTTGAAATCTTGGCTCCTGCATGAGGTGGCTGTCCATCAAAGATTGTGAACTTGGTTCCTAAAAAATTAGATCTTTAAAAAAAGAAAAAAAATTAACATTTGAGTTAATATAAAAAATAATAATAATAATAATAATAAATAAATAAATCATACAGTCAATATCAAACGCCTACCTTAATTTCCCAACAAAGGTGCCACTTCCCTTGGACATGTCATCAGCATGCAAAGATATTATATAATCAGTGCAGGTGGCCCGTCGACACTTGCGTGCAGCAAGAAGAAACTTTCCATCGTCAGCAAGTGCTGTGAACAAAGCCAAAGGCCAAAAGTGAGCAACTTTATACATCCTCCCGTCCCCCCTTTTACCCCCGTAGATTATTGTATAAACTACAAAAAGGAGGTCACTCTCCTTGAAAGATACAAAAAAAAGCGCCTAGTGAAGAGTTAAACCACCCGATTAATGAACTTTTTAAAATAATCATGCAATTAATTTTAGTAAACTGCTGAAAGAATAAAGAAGAAAGGAAAGTGCCAAGTAACTTGCTTTAGCTATGGCAGCTTACCACTAGTCAAACTAAGGAAAAGGCAATAACTTTGTGCGGACCGATTCCGTTTTATGAAGCAGTGAACAAGCGAATCCCTTGAGCCAGGCTGCCAAGCCAAAAAAAAATAATAAAAAAGGAGAAAAAAAACACCAACATTAGACCAAGATAAGAAGGAATTTTGTGACGTAGAAAATTAATTCTAATAAAATCTCAATAGTAATTAAATAATTTTCTCAAAGCAATTTTAAACAACACTATCATTTCAAAAACAAATAAATTAATGTAGGTATGTATGTATGTATGTATATAAGAAATTCAAAAAGGAAAAGCAAGTAGCCAAATAAATAATTTCACCAGAAACTGGAACTGCAATAATAGATAAACTTATAAGACACTCAACCAGTAGTCCCAATATATATGAAGGAAATAAATACTAGAAAAATAGTGACCAGCACTCTCAAAAAGTAGAAGCCAATAATTAGAGTGGACCTAAGTATTGAAGCTAAACGTGGTCCCTAAACGGTTGCTATACCTTTTGTTGGAAATTTCCAAATGTAAAAATGACAAATTCGAGAAACTGGAAGTATATGAGATGTTGCAAACACCACCACCAAGTCAGACTAAACACATACAGGAGTTAAATTTTCATAAACTCACGTTATCTCCAATATGCAAATGTTATAACAGAATCATGCGGCTTATAGCAATAATAAACGAATTAATATACAAATTTGATATTTTCCAAATAAATATATTATAAAAGAACACTTCCCCAAATCCCAATTAACCACACCTAAACCTAAAGATAAGGGAATTTAGATACCAATACAAGGGAAGGAACTATTAACTTGTTCATCTTCATCTCATACCTTGAACTAGAAGACTCATTTCTAATTTTTAGAATAAGTTAACCCAGATTACACTCTAGGAATATGCTCTACAGGAAAAGATAAACACGATAACAGGTTATTTGAATCTAAAAATGGAAAACCATTCAGATGACAGCTAATAATGAGCAATAATCGTGGCGAGCGAAAAAATCGCCTGCAGTAACAAGTTCGCCTGCTGAATTTTAGGAACCATAACACGGTAGATTGAAGAGGCTTGATCAGAGTTCGATTAAATCAAAGTAGGGTAACACTAACCAAAGAGAGGTCAGGATTCAGGAATTACATTACATTCACGACTTAAAATTCAAATCCAACCGATAAAATTCAAATACACAACAAGTAGAGAAGTAAAACCAGGAAATCGAAACAGTTTGAGATCCCAAACCTGCTTGACGGATATAGGAAACGTCAATCTGCCAGAAACTTCCGGAGTTTTAACAATCTCCTTGGTAATCCGTCTCCAGCTCCGGCAAACTCCGGCGCACGCCACGACGCTCTTCCGCGGAGGCCAAGCATTCTCGGAGCTCTCGATTCTAATCAGCACCTCCCTCAGTAACTCCTGAGGCATGTACGCCCAGCAGCTCTGCGCCAAACCGTCGCCTACTTCAGCCGCCGATCCGTCCTGCACCACCCGGCGGGACCTGGATCTCATTTCCTGAATTAAACTCTTCAAAGACATGGGAGCCGAGTTGTATCACAATCTACAATCTATGTCATACAAAAGCTGCTTGAACAAAGAGAAGGCGGAATCAAAAACACACAGAGAGTTTGGAATTCAGAGGACAGTGAAGATGGAAGAAAGGAAAGGAATCTTGCCGAGAAAATTGAGACGATTTTCCGGGAAAATGTTGAAGATAAAGAGGAGGAGGTTTTGGTTTGGAGAAGGTAAGAATCGACTTCAGATTGCGATGTCTACTGAAATGGAACGGAACTGCCTCGGAACCATTTTTCAGTGCTTCCCAATTTTCTTTTCAATTATTTATGTGCCTTGTTTATTTCATTATTATCTTTTACCTTTTTTTTACACTAAATTGATTTATTATTTATTTTTTTTAAAAAAATTGTGGATTTAACTTTAAATACTATTTTGATATTTATACTTTCAGTTTTGATTTATTTTTATCTTTATATTTCAAGGGGTCTCTTTTGGTTCCTATACTTTTAATTTTTAATTTTTATTTATTTTAGTTTTTGTACTTTTGAAAGGTTCCTTTTGGTCTCTTAACTTTTGAAAAAGTGATCATTTTGGTTTCTATTTTGTAAAATTATAATACAATTTTTATATACAATGGAAAGTTTTTAATATAAATTTACCGCTATATTTCAATATATTGAGTGAGCGAAAAAGTGTCATGTTAAAATTGTGGTAGAAAAATATGAGATTAAAATTAAATTAAAGGACCAAAACGAATATTTCGAAAATATAGGAACTAAAACAAACAAAAGTTGAAATATATGGATAAAATAGACATTTTGAAAGTAAATCAACCAAAATAAAAAGTAAGGGACCAAAATAGTATTTAATCAAATTGGTAACATTTAAGAAAATAGATAAATTATAATAAATGGAATAAAATAAATATGTATTTATGAAAAATACTATTACTTTTTGTTTTTTTCTTCCAAAAATGTCACAAAATGAGTTTTAGTTGGTGTTATGATGTTATCTGATTATAAATTTGTAATTTATGGCATTTTTGTAAGATTTTAAATTTTATTTATATATATATTATTTTTATAATTCTCTAAAAAAAAATTACAAAGATCTGGTTTTTAAAAACTATTTGTAAATGTAGCAGTTTCTCAGAACTAGTAAATCAATTTTTAATTTAAATAATAAAAATCTGTGATTAGATCTATAATCTCACTGTATCAACATTTAACCTTGGTACATAATTTTCTAAAAATATAGAAATATATAGAAAGAGAGTTTTTTTTTTTTTTTATCAAATAGAAAGAGAGTTAAAGTTAGAAGATAAGAAGAATTGTTTCATTTAATAGTCCCAGACAATTCATAATTTTTTACAATTTTGTTATTTATCCTTAAAATTCGGATATTAAAAAATAAAACTATTCAAATCTAAAATCTATCAAAACCAATGTTTAAAGATTATATTTCAAACTTTTAACGAATCATTTTCTAAAATCCTAGCCCAATTTCAAAATTATTTTTAAAAAAATTAAAATTATATATATATTAGTTTTCATAATTGAGTTTACTTATTAATTTTTCTAAAACATTGTTAGAATTTCGGGACTATATTTAGAAAAAGTTAAAAGCAAAATAAATAAGTAAGTAGCAGGCTAATTCAATTATTTAAAAACAAAAGTTAAAGATTTTTGGCATTTATTGTGGAAATCGTAGGAAATTGGATTAGCAAAGCATCTTAGACATTATTAAGAGTTGGATTAAGCAATTAATAAATGTTTGATTACTTATTGAGGTGACATGACATCACTAGCAATCTTTTTCTCTCGTTTTTAGGGTAGAAGCAAGTTGCAAGCATGATTAAAAATGAGAAAAAGAAAAAACTTTATCATAAACTAAATTTAGAATGTGAAATAAATGATTTAGTTAAATACGTAATGATTTGTTATCTGTTTTTTAGTTTTTGAATTTTAGTATTTTATGATTTATTCTTTATATTTTCAAATCGGGCAGCGATTTAGTCTAACAATTAATTTCTATCAAGCTATACTCTCTCCAATTTAAAAACATTTTTTAGTCTTAAGTGCACAAAAAACTTCATTACGACTTCACGGGATTTCTCATAGTCTGAACTAAATGTTTTAAAATTCAACAAATATATTTTTTAACCTTGATTTATCTATACTTTTTAACTTAAAAAACTTAAAGCTTCAATTCTACCTTATTTATTTTTACTTATTAAAAAAAACCCCATTTAATAGCAATTTTCATTAAAATGTCTGGCAAAATTAAAATCTTGAGAGTAGAATGGAAAGTTTTAGGTCCCTTGGATAATATTCATATTTCATATTTCTAACTTTTCATTTTATTTTTTATGCTCGGCGGTAATTGGAAATATTAAGTTCGATCCTCCATCCTACGTATTGTACTCAAAAAAATAAAAATAACTATTTATTTTTTTATTTTTTTATTTTTTTATGTAAAAAGAAATAAAAATATGTTTGGTTGTTTCTCACCCTCTAACATTTTAAAATAAAATAAATTTTATATGAAATTTAATTATTTAAATTAAATATTCAAATTTTTTATGTTATATTTATTTTTTAATAGTTATTATACAATTTCTAAGTAAAAAATGATAAAATAATATTCTATTTATGTGTTTGGTAAAAACTTGAAACACGAATAAAAAATAACTTGATTTGGTTGTTTCTAAAATTTCATAAAATTTTATAAACTTTTCTTACAAAAAACTGGAACAGTTACTAAATACTTATTTTCTCATAAACTAAAAATAAAAACCAAAAATCATGAACATTATTAAACGGGCCTTAAGAAAATTTTGAACAATGTCTCGATCATAAATGCCACATCTTTTAGTAACCAAGAAGTACTTTTTTTCCTTAAAAATGATTGTTGTTCAAACTTGGAATGATTTTTTATAGTTTGTATTATAGTTTTACTTGTTTCAAATCTTATATATTAAAAATATATTTCACAAAAAAAAAAAATTAACTTCATTCATGTGTATAAGAATTCTGATCTAAATTCACATTTAGTTTACTATTTGCCTTTTTCACTGATGAACCAACCTATAATGATTAATTTCATTTAAGAAGAAATAATGAAACAAAATTAATGTATAATAAAAAATGCACTTAAAAATAAATAAATAGAAACCACAAAGACTTGCTACCACATGCCCTTTTCTAGTAGGTGAGGCTCAACCAGCTCCCACCACAGTGCCCATTCATTTTATTTTGCTTGTCAAAGTGGTAATCAAAATCAAGCTTATTATCTAAAAAATATCATTTTTAATCCCAATTTTGAAGCATTAAAATTTTGCTTTTTCATTTTCATTTTCTTAAATACTAAATTTGCCACTTATAATTTATTCTTCTTCTTTTTTTAATATACCTTTATATTATAAAATTTCATGCTTGGTTTAAATACTTATCGTTATAATCTCGTAAATTATTCAACAGATGGATTATTGGTGTATTAACATATTGATATATACATGCAATGAAGCTACGCAAGATTGATTGGAGTAAGTATTTGGTGGGACAAATATTAATGTTAAAATTGTGATTTTGTAAAAGTTCATAGACTAAAATGTAAATTTTAAAAACTTAGAAACCAAAATATAATAAGACTAGAAGTTAAGATACTAAAATGAGATATAAACGTAAAAACATTTTATAGTAATTCAAAGAGATTTTAAAAAACTAAAAAAATAAAATAAAATCTATTTTTTTGTTTTTAAGTATAACTAAAAAAATAATTATAAAAGGATTTTAAAAATGAACAAGAACAATTGTAAATAAACAAGTCTAATTTTAATTTTTAAAATAAAAACTCTAAGTATGAAATAATTGTCAAATGAGTTTTGTTAAGACTCCATACAACTCAATAAAAAAGTTAGTTTTAGTTTATGTTTTAATTGATGATATTCTAATAAATTAAATTATGTTATGAGTAAAAAGTTTATTTTCTCGAGAAGAAAAAGTAAAAAAGTTTATAACTTTATATTTGAGCTAAAGTCGTAATTTGAGTTTTATTTTTCAAATAAAACAATTAAAAAATTGGGCCATGTCAATTATGTCTGCCATTAGATGGTCCCACGAAGGGGCCCACTTTCGTTGACAGGCTTATCCATTTAATAGCCTGAGGCCTGTGGGAATGGATTCTAAAATTGTTTCCTATTTCCACCTTTTAACTTTTAAGATCTTTTACAGGTTGTTTTGTTTTTAGGATTATAATTTAAATTTGCTTCAAAAAAAAGAAAAAAAAAAGAAAGAACAACAGTATTTTTTCCCAGAAATAAAAGAAAACAATCAATAACTTTTTCGTATATTAAAAACAAAAAGATCCCCATGACCTGTTAAGAAATATGAAGTTTTCTTAAAATTAATTTTGAGCTATCGTCTAAAGCTCATCGATTAAGATATATTACTCATTTAAAGATTAAATGTTTAATCCTCTATTTTCATATTTATGGTACTTAAAAAGAAAAAAATCACGAGATACAATCTAAACACAAATAAATTAAATTAATATTTGAGTTGGGTTAAAAACGAAACAACCAAAATATATATATATATATATATATATATATATATATATATATATATATATATATATATATATTATTACTACAAGGAGTTAGAGTTTTGCTCTCCTATATCTAAGAATACCACACCCGCCCCAAGATTCAGACTCAGGAGACATTAAAGTTTTTGTATTAAACTCATCGAAAGATTCAAACTTGAGACCTCTAAACCAATATAACCAAGAAACTTCAAGCTCTTGCCAACTGGACTAACTCTTGGGGCCGTGATACTCAAATATTTACACTACCATCTTTAATATTCTCTTGGGCAATATGAATATCTATGCTTTTGAGGAGCTAAACTAAGAATCTTTTTCTAATGTCTATTTCAAAATTGATATTTTATTATTGTGATTTAAACTGTATTTTGGTCTCTCCATTCTTATTCATTACATTTCGGTTTCTTATAGTTTCAATTTTTCTTTTTGTTGGTTCATAAATTTTATGTAAAATCTAATTTATAAAATTTTCATATTTCATATCAAGAGTTATTCTTGTTATAAAAATTGTATTGAATTTTTTAGCTGATGGGGCTTTATTTTACATCGTTATTATTTGTTAATATCAAATAAATTATTCAAATAAAATTCATTTTATGAAGGTTGAAGCTTCAAACTCGAGTAAGGTCCACTAAACTATGATCACGTTGGTAATAAAATTTCGTTATTATTAAATACCATAACAATAAAGTTTAATAATATTTTATACTAACTATTACTTTATGAAAAAACTTGGTACTTAGTTTTATTTTTGTATTTTTAATTGATTTATCAAAAATTTTAAAGAACGAATAAATAAAAATCCAAGTCAGATTCTAAACTCTGTTCCACAAACCGAAAGTCAGATATTTATTCTCGGGATATATAAAATTCATTCCTATACAAATCCAAACACAAAATATCATTCCCAAACATCGTATCTTTTATCTTGAGCTTCCTATTTTCATACATTTCATAGTCTTGTCAACTATAATTTCCTTTTTTTCTTAGTCGAAAGACATATGATTAAAATAGTTAAGCTATGTTTTAGGGTTTAAGTTGACGTGTAGACCTCAATTAAGAGGACTCTTTTACTAAATAATATAAAAAATCAAGATGACTCTTCATATAACTAATTTTAAAGAATTTATTTTGATTAATAGTAAATTTTGTAAAATTATATTTTTTAGTTCAATATCATATGATTCAAATCCACAATCTTTTAATAAAAATATGTATATTAAAGTTTGGTTCGCATAATTATTACTTAGCATACTAATAAAGAAACCTATGGACTGTGGGAGCCATTAAAATAATTAAAAGAAGAAAAAAAAAGTGCAAATTGAAAGGTTGAAAGATTTGTCATGGTTTTTCCACTTGCACAACCCGCCTATTGCGGCATCTGGAAGATATTTTCAGATACAACGACAAACACGACATTTACCATTTAGAACAATTAATTAATAAATTCATACAAAAAGAAACTTTATAATATAAATTGTACATGTATTTTAAACGATTTCATAACAAAACATATTATAATTTCGACTTTCCTTAATTGTATTACATTTGAGTTTAATTTTCATTCCATTCAAGAAAAAAAAAAATATATATATATATATATATATTATGCTCTTTTTATAAAATTTTGAACTTTCTATTATATTTTAAAATATACGTTATTTATGTAATTGCCTCAAATGGAAACATGTTTTAAGAAAACATAGAACTTTAGAACCAATTTAATTAGACAAACTTAGAGCTACATCAATGTTTTACTGATAATCTATTTGGACGTTCTATTTCAAAAGTGGTTTTTTTGTTTAGAAAGCTATTTTTTATGACTATCTATTTGTCAATGATTTGTCAAATTAAATAATATAGTATGCTTAATCAATGAAAATTAAATTCAGATTTTTTTTTTTTACAAAAATAAACTGTGGAATTACAACTTTAAGAAAAAGTTACACCTAACAAAAATTTCATTCTAAAACAGAGATGACTATTTTCCAAAACACACCAAAATAGCCCACTATTGAGTCTTCTACTCGATGATTAAGACATCTTATTCTTTCCTTTAAAAGTCGAGGTTCAAATCTTCACCCACATTTGCTGTATTAAAGAAAACTAATATCATTCCAATATAATTTTTAAAAATTAAATGTGAAAACAAATATCAATAGAGAGAAAAGGTTTGTGTTTGTTTTTCTAAGAAATAGAGAAGAGATTGTGTTTTTTTAATACAAGAAGTAGGAAGGAGGGTTCCAACACATGATCTTTTTGGTCAGTGATGCATGTCTAAACCAATAAGCTAAGCTAAAGTTAACGATAAAAGTATACGTTTATTAAAGATAGAAAGAGAAATTCATCTAAACATAGCTCAAATGATTATACATTTATGACTCCGTTAAAAGTTAGCCCTAAGTTGAATCATCCCTCATTCATTTGTGATTGCAAGGAACATAGAAAGAGAAAGAGAGGTTTTACCTGGATGTAGCATTCAACTCTCTAAGTTGAATCATCCCTCATTCATTTGTGATTGCAAGGAACATAGAAAGAGAAAGAGAGGTTTTACCTGGATGTAGCATTCAACTCTCTACGAAATCAAAGAGTACAGTGCAACTAAGGCATTTGATTCACGGATTGAACATTCTGTAACCAAAAATTGAAAAGTCAAGCCTATATTTATTATTTAACCCATGAATTTCAACAGTAAAGTAGCACTAACATTAACCAACGAACATTATTACAAGTCTCAAACCTAAAAATAGACCAACGTAAGCATAGCTCAATTGGTTTAGACACCTATCTCTAACCGAAAAATCGTGAGTTCGAATCTCCACCCTACACATTGTACTAAAAAACCCAAAATGGAACGATATGCTCAAAATCAATTCCTCTGCAAAATCTAAATTTTCATAATTCGATCACACAAATTCAAACCTTTTGCCGCGCATTGTCCACAGAGGCCATGCAACTTGAGCGCCCTAGCCAGGTAGCTTTCAAAACCTTGCCCTGCGTGATGGGAAAGAGACTAGAGGAGGGCATCACATCAAATTCAATTTCACATTTTGTAAAACCATATCAATTATCAATTATATAGCAAGGGACAAAAGACTAACCAGTGACGCAGTGCCTCGTGTCATAAAAAATGGTAGATTTTTTATATATCAGCCATAAATGTTGGCCAGTAACGTGGAGCAGATGCCACTGGTGCCCAAAGTCTGTGTTGATGTCACGACACTATTTCATGCCTAATTTCACTGCAGAGTGGCTGGCGAGATGGCTGCCGGCTAGTGACAATAATGTCTGCTCCTGAGATTTTCTACTTGATTTTGAATTGAATAGACGCAGCACTAAATTCCCACCCACCTAACTCTAAACAGTAATTTCTCTAAGAGCCAACCATGCCCACCTAAAAATATCAGGCAATTTAAGCAGCAGTTTCCGTACTAAAGAGAGATTTCAAGAAGAGAGAGAGGAGAAGGACCAAACAAGAAAGAAAAGGAAGGAGAGTTTCCTAATATTAAATGACATTTTACCTGGTTTTCTGTTTTTGTATTACAACTAAGATACTAAGAGTCCTACGGTCTTGCATTATGCTCATGATCTACTCTCTCTAGTCCTCGAGAAAACTCTGCCTACGCGAAAGCTAGTTGTATGAGACAAT
This sequence comes from Momordica charantia, assembly GCF_001995035.1. Next base: position 2,496,751 of record NW_019104498.1, read on the forward strand.
GATAGTTTTAAATTATTAAATTTTTCAACCGGAGTTTGAATCTCAAACCTCAAGGACACGGTTGTAGGACCTATAGGACAGGTAATAATAGGAGTTTGAACCTAGAACCTAGGATCTAGTTTTCAAAGAAAAATAATAAATTGTGTCCTAATTATTTCAGCTGACAACTGTCAGCTAATATATGAGCAAACAGAACAACTCAATGACTTCATATATGTAGTGGCTGAAGGAAATATTTACGCTTTGCAGTGAACAGAAGAAACTAAGTACAATGTGATAGAATGGACAATTTTAAATGATTTTCATTGCCAATATCAAAATACAGATTCTTGGTCCTAACCTCAAGTTCAGGGTTAACTACATATACGACTGTGCCTACAAAAAAAAGTGCCACCAAGACTCCTATACAACAGGAACATTTCTGCTTGGCCGTTGCCTAGTCTCCAGTGGTTTTCCTGCAAAACCATGAATAATAATAAGCATTTTCCCCTCATTGTATGAGTTAAGTTAAAACTAATGTTTCTTTCATGAGAACGTGAAAGATAGTGATAGAAACCCGATAGAAAGATTTGGAAATTGTATTGGAAGCTTAAAGAATAAGAAAATATATTAGGTTGGACAATCCCAAGTAATTCAGTGAGTTGAATACCTACTTTCTGAACTAGATCAAGCCACCATAGAAATAGCTTAACCTCCGCTAGCCCTCTATTTTCTTCCAGGAAGCATACTTGCTAACTATTGATATGCCCATACTCCTTACAGATAGTCAACACTAATTTAACTCTCAAAATAATCTAAAGATTCCATCAGATGGGTGCAACATCACAATTCATTTTGAAAAAATTTTCCATTTACAAGGGATACTCAAAAGAGATGGTGAAACAGTTCGAGGTAGTAACAGATACTTCCAAGACAAGTTAGTATTACTATTACCATCGGGCTGTAAGTTACAGCATAAATTGGCATGACACTCAGAGCTTTATAATTTATGGTTTTATAGAGTTACAACTTACAATAACTACATTATCACAAAAACACAAAAACGAGGAAATAAATTAAAGGGGGGAAATAATTTTCAAGTACCTGTATTACCTTCAAAATAGTTTGGTCAAACCGTCTAGGTAGATAATTTTTTTTGTGTCAATTCGACTGCGGCAATTTGTGGCCATGCAACACTGCTGCCAACAAACTTATTTGAGGCACTACCAGCAGGCAAACATTTCCCAGATGAGAATATGTCCAAACATTGAGCCAGATTATGGTCAGGTTTCCATGCAGACATTAAGGACCGACTATCCATCTGTTTTCCAAGGAAGAGCGATTGTGTTACATGAGTCATTCCTGATCACAAATTGATGCAAGCTGATGCTCAGGTAAAGTTTTCCAATTGGTACGATAAAAGACTATACTTCATAAACATACCCTATGCAACCGATGCCATTTGACAGACATTCAAATTAAATGACCCATACATACGTCATAATCTAGTGAGATTTGTGCGGAAACAACCACAAGACACGTGGTTTCCTCTAGACGGAAGATAAATTATGCGAAGCACAAAAACAGAAACTAAATCCACCAGCTAAGAGGCATGGAAACTACATTTCTAGCAGAATGACATTTTCAGACACTGACCCATGTCGGGTATATGATTTAAAGTGTTCCTAATTTTATTACTTTTAAAATCTTGGAGACATTTAACATTTTGATGGGCATGTTTTCCATGGAAAATGAAGAAAATAATTAAAATAATGAAAAAATTGATAATTTATTCATCAAGACTAGAAATAATTACCTTGTGACTAACATATATAAAAACATGTAGATAGTTTTAAAAGAAAAAAAAATACAGGTTTTGATCAATAAAACTTAATGTAGTGTGATAATATATGTGAAAGTGATGTTTGAGTTGCAACTTTCTTTACCCTGAAAGATGTGTGATCTGTGGGACGATTGTATTCTGTTGTTGGAAAATATTCTGTCCATCAAGTAATATGAATGACTTTACAATGTTAAATTTTGCTTAAAATTGAATGGATAAAAATACAGGTCTGACCTAAATTCTTATAAGTGTATAATTCAATACATTTGTATGGATCAGTATGCAAAAATATATTTATGTGACTCTATCATGTTCATGATACAGCTCCATCCATAATGTATCATTTTTGCCCTGTATCTGTGTCCATGCTTCTTAAATCAAGCCGAAAGACTGCCTTAGTAAGCTAATATGATAGACTATGTCAAGCATTAATCAGCATGGAAAAGGGGAGAAAGAAAACAAACTGACTGCTGACTATGCAAGGAACAATATGGCTATATATATATAGGAGAAACTTTAAAAACCGTTACATATTAGATAGAAAAGGGAACATTTTAAAATAATAGAGATCTATACCTTCTTTCCAATAATGTCATTAGTTTGTTCTTGAGATGACTCCTCCTGAGAAGAATTGTGAAATTGATTTATATTTTCCTTACAAATTTCCTTGCTAGATGCAACAGCCTCCCAGTAAAGATAACCAAGTGCCGAGCGCAAACGATTATTTCTTTGAGAGTAATATATTTTACTTGCAAGGGGTAACGGAACATCTGGTTGACAATATCAGAAAATGTCAGCAAGCAAAGCAAAATACAACATGAAAGAACTTGAGAAAAATAACTAAGGCATAGTCGGTTAAAAAATGAATTTTAGAACATCTTTATAGAAAAAAGAGCCTCTTATAAGATAATTATCAAATAGGTTCCACCCAATAACCTACTAATTATTCTTTCAAGTCCTACTCCACTAAGTACAGAAACGTTTAAGAGACCATACTACCCTGTTCTAGCAGACCAATCGGTTCTGTGCCTAACTGGATATCAGTTCAGTTTCACATTAAAAAAAACAGAGTACATTGATTCGGTTCTTGGTTTGGTCCAAAACCGAGAAAACAGAACTGGTGTGCACCCCTAGTTTGAATGTCTTCATTCTTTAGAATTCCCTAGATGAATACCCACGATAAACATCTCAAAGGATGTAACGTGTAGAACCATAAATTTCAATTCCAATTGAAAGGTGAGTTTCCAATACCCATGGACCTTCATCTATGTACTTCACAAAATTTATAGAAGCTAGTAACTCAAATATAATTCAATTTCAAGTATTGATTCTAAGATACACGTACGAGTGTCTACAAGCAGAGCTAACATTTCAAGTAAAACTGACTTTTGCCCAGACAGCAACTAATAAAGCTCTGTAAGTTGCAAATGTATACTTTTCAGTGCTATTCTTCCTGCGAGCACTATGGTTTAAATTCATCTTTCTAGCAATGATCTTAACACTTGATACACATTATGCATAAGAAAATGACAGACAGGGAGGGGAAACTGGCCTCAGGGGCATATTTTCTCACTTCTAATTTTTGTTTTAGTTGACGATGGTTCTAAAGCAGATGCCAGTAACAGCCCTTCACCAGTTATCCTACAAGAACACAAAAGGAGCTGAATCATATAGTTGATGACCATTTCTTAAAAATGGTTGCAAATGATAACATCTTTCATAAGCTAGATGCCTAGACCTCAGAAAAATAGTCCATGAAAACTTCCCAAAAAGAGAAGGAATTGTTCCACTAGGTAGGAGATTAGTGCAATTTGGGATTGATTGCATCTTCGCTGTCTCTTCAAACCTCCAACACCATGACATTTTGTCATTCTCCCCTATAAATATCATGCCTAGCCCTCTAGCTTGAATTGAACAGCTCCCCTTTCCTTTAGTAAATTTGTCTTGACAATAAAATGTTTTCTTATCTTGGTTATATATATATATAGATAGACAAGATATTTGTAAGAAAATAAAAACAATTTAATGTACTACAATATACTGGAAAACATAAACATCTTTAACAGACAATACAATGCTTAATATAACTGATCAGAATAATCTAACATTAGCAAAAAATCAGACGCAACAACTTGAAAAAGGCAAGTATAAGAAATAACAACTTGAAGAGTCTATGTAAACCTCCCTTAGCAGACACAAGTATGGAATGTTATCCCTCCAAAAAAAACAAGAAAATACATTTCAGAGTGAACTAATAGGAAGTTATGTGCACATGATAACTCATCACAGATAAAACAATTAAATGGCATACAAATGAAGAATGGATATACAATTTGGACCGCTTGGTGGAAGGATGCATCAAACTAGCTGAATCAGGACAGACTCCTGTACCACCATCCAGTATAGGTGACGCATTACAAGTTGAATTTCCTGAAGGAAAATAATACATATGAAACAACTAATATATACCATTGTAATTGGAAGTTTGAGAAATCGTTAGATTATGGTTTGCTCAAAATGTTGCTCAGCAATGGAATGTCATTCAAAATTGATTTGAAGACTCACTCCCCTCTTAAATTTCAATAACAATCTGATCCTAAAATATCTTGGCTTAAAATATAAGCCTCAAACGTTACTACTGAAATATGTGATCTATCTGAGCCAACAAAAGTTCATTACAGGAGAGGCAGACTACATCTCGAAATCAGTTCAGTCTAGACCTCTGCTATTACAAATAATATGGTATCATGGATGCTCACCCAGCCCACAGCTATTCCTTAAAACACCAGCAAGATCAAGATGCATAATATCAGAATATTTTATAGGAAGACAATGAGGCTCCCACCCCATAGTTGCACTAGTACATAGTTCATATGGATTGGAAAACTAGAAAAATTATATAAATAAACAATTAATAGCCACATAAATAAAGTACACGACCTCATTTATCCTGGATCAAAAATGAGGAAAGGAAATGATTAAAAGATGGCACAAACTATGGATAAAGATGGATTTACTTTTTGTCAACTTGACCATTTCAAATTGGTTATTAATTGGAAATGCTGGGGCAGCAGAATAATCTGCATATGTTGATTCAGATCCTTCTTTCTCCACAGCTGATATATCTAGGTTAACAATTAAAAAAAACTGTAACCCAATTACAAAACTAGCCTGCATCAAAAAATCGAAAAGGCAAAAAAACCTTTAAGATGGTATGCAATACTAACAAAAAAGAAAATGGGTTTTCTGAACAAAAACAAAACAGAGAAGGTTCATAAGCTACATTAAAGAAATTTCTCGAATTTCAGCACAAACTCGAGCACGAAAGAGATAGGAAGAACAGGAAGGCAAGAAGAGAGAAGCTCATCTTCCAACTAGAAACAGGAAAAAAAAAGTGATATGAAAGGATACTAGCATCAGCAGGCAGTAACTTTTTCTTCTCCTTCCTTGAGTTTTTTCTATGGCCCATCCCACCATCGAGATCCATAATAGTTCCTTGTTCAGAACTTAATGACCTGCAAAGTTCTGGTAAAACGACATGAAAATAACTCAGGAAAGCATCACGTTCAAACTGATACATAAAAGACTTTATAATGGGGATTCTGACAATAATCTTCAAATTCCATTGGCCAACACCAAGTGTAAACTAACAAAAAGTAATACAAACCTAATACTAATACTACGATACCTCAGCTGTAGGATAAGGTCAGAATTACAGGGTAAAACCTAACATATAAAGGAGAAAAAAGAGACCAAAAAGCACAATGCAAGTTTGTATTATGACTGATATTACCAAAATTTTTGGATTGGAGTAAAAAATAACAACAAACAAGCTCATGATAGATACTTTATTGTACAACTTAAAAGAATTTGTTAGAACCCGAACAAATTTCAATGAAAAGCGTGGAACATTCAAAATCAAAAAATTCTTCAAGCATGGACATAACATGATTGCATAATACAAGCATGGACACTCATCTTACGCTAAGTGTTGATGTAAATTTTGGACACTGATACGCTAAGATGTAATGAGAGTAAATAACATTAACTAAAGCAAGCATATTCAAAACCAGAACAGATGGCAAAAGTAGGTAAATTTCACATAACATGATTGCAGAAAGCCAGAAACGGTGAATACCCTACTCACAAAAAATAATGAATAAATAAATAACAAACCTTCATGAATGATATATTGGCTGGCCTTTACTGGCTTCTTACAGTTATTGCAACATACCTACACAATCAAATAAAAGAAGAATGAAGGTGAATTTAAATAAAATGGGAAATTTAATATGTTAGATGCATACACCAGATGCACATTATATCAAAGAAACAAAAGCTGCAATGTAATAAAACGAGATCCGAAAAGGACTGTCTGAGAAAATTGTTTCGCATTTGCTTCATCGTAAATCTTTAAAAAATGACAAGATGTTAAATATACAAACTATAACGTCACCAAACCATACCAAATTCAGGGGATCAGCCATAGGCTTCAAACCAAACACGTGCATGTCTGCATATAAAAACTAAAGTCAACAAGTTGCCTCAAAAATCCAAATGCCAATGAACAAAAACATTACTCATTCCACAGTACGATTTAAAAAAAAAATCTGAATTCCAATAAAACAATCAATACTTCACAATGCAATAACTAAAATTATTGCACCAGAATAGGATTAGGTACACACCTTCTTCATCAATTAAATTTGCTTCATCTGCATCACGAAGTTCTCTGTAGATAAATTCAGAAGCTAACTTCTGATGACCAACTTCCTCTGCCCAATAGTAAAAGAATATTAATGTCAATTATGACTCAAAATGACAGATGACATGTAACTAAGAAGATGGCATCATTCCTACAATGATAAATCTAACCAACTATGACATCGCCAAGCAAACAAACAAACAATAAAATTAAAAATGTAGGAAAAATGAAAAAAATAAATGGAGAACTAATATCTCTCAGTTTACCTGTAATAGTTCGCGAGAAACTCCCAGCAGCCAGAAGCCTAGTCATCACCGCCATTCTCCCATTTCCAACTGAGCATACCATTGAGACTAGGCAAATGTATTATGTACGGGGAGGAAGATGTTTTACACCGCTGGGAACAAAAACGTCATATGATAATATTAAAAATCACACAAAATCAAAATAAGCAAGCTGCAAACGGAAAAACAGGCAGGCGAACCCACCTGCATTGCCACAAACAATCAAATCATTTCCTCGTCACTCGATTACACTCGGAATATAGAGCTAGACTATATACATTAACAAAAATTCGTGAGTTTGACACCAGAAATCCTATAATTTTTAGGCGATTAGATGGCAACTTGTTCAACTTTTGACAAAACGAATAATCGATCGACATGCAAAACAAGCACACGAGCGAAAAACTCGATCGACGAAACAAAGCAGCAGAATAAAACAACAAAAAAAATGAGGAAAAAAAGGTAAAAATCATACCAAAATAGCAAACCAGAAGCAGCGAACAAAAAGAAAACTCACAAAGAGTAGCGCAAAACAAGGTTTGAAAAATGTGAAAATGAGAGTAAACCGCGGCAAACCTGCACGAAAACTCCTCCAATCATCCAGGTCCATAAAACCGGCGAGAAAACAGGGAATTCGAATCAATTGGTGAAACAAATATTGGGAAAAATTGAGAGAAATGCTGTGGAAGTGTGAAGGAAACCCTACGGAGGAAGCAAGAGAGAGCGGGAATTTTCTCTCCTCCCTCCCTCTCGCAGTTTTTTTGGTTCTCTTATCTGAAAATTTTGAACCGGACGAGACTCTTTTCTCTCTATCTTCGCCGCGCAAAGAGAAGAAAATGTGAGGTGGCATTGACAACTGCCAAATCAGAAATATTGGTCGCCGTTTTTATTTATTTTTATTTTTTTTGAGTTCTCCATTTTTATTTGCCTTTGGCCTTCGCCATCTGATTGTTGTGTATGATTGGTTTATAAAAATAATAAAAATAAAAGGAAGGATATCGGTGTTAACCTTGAACTTTGAAGTTTGTGTCAAGTTTAACCATTGTTACAGGTGAATTAAAACAAAACAAAGAGCATAGATCGAAGGATCAAATCTCAAGAGTCAATATTGGATATAAAATAACCGTCTGAAAACTCAAAAACTAAGATTGAATGATCAAATCCCAGGAGTCAATACTGGATATCAAACAATCGTCTGAAAATTCAAAGACTAAGATTTGAGAAGCAAACTCGTCTCGAAGATCGAGGATTATATCTTAATCTTTTTTTTTTTTTACTTTTTAGATATAGAAGGGCTCGAACATGGATATTGGATATTAACACATAAACCTGTTGCCACTGCACTTTTTTCCTATAAAAATAAAACATTTTTTGTTATAATACATCATTATAAATATGAAGGTACAGAGCATTAAAAATACATATTTAACTTGAAATTACTAACGTCTCAAACCATTTAGAGATTCGCAGAAGAAAAAGAGAGAGAGAGAGTGCGCGAAAACATCCCGTTTCCTTTATTTATTTCCCTCTTGCTTTTTAAATTTGAAAGTGAAAGGGCCAAAGCAATAGCTAAATTTGATAGGATGTGAGCTTTTTGGGCAGCCATTAATGAATGGTGTGTGGTGGGATGCAAATGAATGTTCGCACGTGGTAAATTTTGGGTCTCCATCATGCATAAACGAAAACAATTTAAATATTTTCATTTGCAGAATAATAATAATAATTTGGTGGAGGAGGTTGAATTATTATTATTATTATTACTACTATTATTTTTCATTGGAGACGTTGAGCTACTACTACTATTATTAATTTATTAATTATTATTCATTGAAGAGGTTGAATTAGATGGGGAATTGTATAAGGTTTGGGGCTATTTGATAACTATTTGGTCTTTTTATTAACTATTTTAATAAATAATTTACTTGTTCACTTTTTCCCCTTATTTTTTGTTTGTAATATAATTCTACAAAAATATTTACGAAACATTACAAAATAATTTTAAAAACACATAGTTTTTTAATGCATTCTTACCCAGATACAAAAATTTAAAATTTTAAACAAAACAAACATGAACATAAAACTAATTCGAATTTGAATTAACCAATTTCTACGAACTTTATTAAATTGTTATCGAAACACTGTTTTAAGAACTTTTTAAAATCTTTTAAATAGTTGTAGATCTTAGTTAAATTACAGAATAAAAAGTTGAATCTATCCGTGTGAACATGTTATACTCAAAAATAAAAAATTCCTTTAAAATTATAAAAATAAAAATAAAAAACATATATCTTTCAAACCATTTTAAAAATATGACTAAAACTTATGAACAAAAATTCAAATACTAGATTATTAGATTAAGAACAAAAGAATTTAAATTACGAAAGTTTGTTAGCATGCATAGTTTCAATTCTATCTCTATAGTATTAAAAATTTCAATTTAATTTTAGAATTGTATTAAAAATTTCAATTTAATTTCTATCGTCTACACTTATCTTATGTTCTCTGGTTAAAACTTAAAAGAAATAAGTTTTAAACTGCCTTTTTACTACCAAAACAACTCTTATTTATTTCTTTATTTTAATATACTCGAAAGCTTAATAAAGTCAAATATCCAATTAGAAAATATCAACTCTGTGATGCAATAATAGCGATGATTTGTGAGCATTGACCAAACTATAAAGACAATATTGAAACTGCAATTCAAACCATGAGATTAAATTAAAACTACGTCTAAAATATGTGGACTAAATTTGTAATTTTATTGGAGACGGATTATCACATACCACGTGTCAACATTGGAGGTCATTACTCACCATGATGAAGAGAAGAACCGGATGAATCTCATTATTCCAACGACTCCAGGCAGCTCAACAAGTCAAGCAGAGTCGAACTATATTTCACCTCTCGCCCAACCTTCGCAAAGGACGAGCCAATTTTGAAGAGCACTTGCAGATGCAAAGCACTAGACACAATCTTTGAAAAGGTGCCGCAACTTGGGCAGTTGGAGATCTTGGAGTGCTGTCGAAAGCCATAGAGATCCCCGCCTCTCATGCAAAGTACATAAAACTATATTCTCTCTCGAATATAAATCGAATAAGTACTAACTAGAATGTTGGAGTGCTAACTCCATTTTGCATGTCCCTACATTTGCCAATATCGTCCATTTGAGTTATGCCAAGAGACTTTGATTTTTTCTTCTTGATCAAACAGATTTAATACTAAAAAGTAATCGATGATGAACTTTAATTTTCCAAAAATGGACAACTAAAGATACGATTGACTTGATATATTTTGACAAGAAAAAAAAAAGAACAAAAAGAAAAGTTGGAGCCCGTGAGAGAAAATAGGTAGCACGTGACTGCCTCCCAGGCGAAGTCGTGCGCACGCCTTTTTGATCGTTCTTTCTTTTCTCAATAAAACGCCGCCGTTTCTTTCAGTGCTCTGGTAACTATGTCTGGCTCAAAAAGGAACGCGGGAACCGCAATTTTGAAAACCATGTGCCCCAATCTACTATATCACTATTTTTTGGTTTTTAAAAAATGTCACAAAAATAAATTTGGGTTTATCTCATATAATTGTATAAGTTTACAATTTATGTCATTTTGTAAAATTTAAAACTAATGTTATATATAAAAATCCACAATCTCATAGTGCTATTTTTGCAACTTACTCATTTTTTTGGTTAAAATATTATTTTGGTTTAAGCTTCAGTTCATTTTGATCTCTACTTTCAAAAGGTTAATTTCAATTCTTATATTTTTAAAATGTTCATTTTGGTCCTATTTGCACCATTTTAACACAAATTCTATACATCATAGAGACCATTTAATATAAAGTTAATAGATACATTTCAAGAAATATATTAGATGTGGTATCATGTTCAAATTGCGATAGAAAAATAAAATTAAGTGATCAAAATAGTCACTTTTTAAAAATACAAGAACTGAAGTTAAAAATACAGAGACCGAACAAAAAAGTAGGATCGAACCTCCGATCTCTAGGAAATGAGCCAAATATATTAATTGTTAAGCTATGCTAATGTTATCATTTATAAGTGGTTTAAGGTTTAGAATCATAATTATAACCATTATAAGTGGTGAGTAAATTAGAAAGATTTGTAAGCAACTCTTTTTCATTATTAGATATCTCAATGACAAAAAATATTGAGATTTAATACCTTTAAAATTTTATTTTTAAAATAAAAATTATAATGTGAAATTGAATAGAATGCAGGTGCAAGCCAAGATCCAAAAATTTCAACAAAGCGGAACAAACCGAGTCAGTTCTGTTTTCTAAAATAAAACAAAAAAAAAAGTCATAAATTTTGTTGGTTTGAATCAGAAAAAGAAAAGAATAATCACATAATCTTGAATTGTTCTCTTGACAAAAAAGACCACCGGCTTAGAAGGTATACCATCTATACGCTTAACGCATCCAACAATAATTCTAGCACAGTCGAGATCTTAATCATTCAATGCCATTCTTTTTCTGTATTATCATAATAACGATTTAAAAAAAAATCCTAAATAAAAAATTAGATGGCCATATATAAATATTATGATTATGAATTATGATTATCAAGTATCCTACATAATTTAATAGATAGACTTTTTTCTTACCAAGTTTTTCTATTTTTTGGTTCGGCCTACATTGGACATTCGAGATAGGAATAGAATACCCAAACACCCAAAAGGAAGAAATAAGAAAGAATCAATATCTTTGTACATGTCGACCCGAGCAGATCAACTGGTTAGACATTCGTATCCATAGCTCTTATAGACTCCTCCCTATCGTTATTCCTACGTAGATTCTAAAAAAATGCTTTACACGTGATTATAGAGAAGCACACACCAAGTCATATACAACAATAAAAATTCTACCCTAAATGATCAAAGACAGCAGCCAAGTCCAAAGTCTAAAAAGAACAGATATTAAACAGTACCTGATGGAGCCCCACTGCTTTGTTCTGCTTCTGCTAGGGATGGATAAAGTATCCAACAACAAGACTGATGAAAGCAACCATCACAACATACATCAAGGGGAAGCCTACTTGGATACTTCTTTGGCCAGTTTTTCTGAGTGTCTCCTGAAACAAGAAATCAGTATCATGTCCCTAGACTCCCCAGGATATAAAACCGGGGATCGGACCGCTATTGACATGAACCGTCCAGGACTTCAAATGATGATACACTTTTATTTTAGAGGTTTGGAACATAATAAGTAGGGGTATTTTAGTCTTTTTGTTATGGTGGATGAGGTGGCATCTAGGATTTAGTCGGGAGCCTATCTAAAAAGTCTTGTCATTAGGTTGTTTGACGCATCAGTTTTGATGAATGAAGTTTAGCCTTTGAGCTTTTCCTTTCATGTTGGTCGGAGAATGAATTTTTGTGAGTATTAATTAGAGGTTCATATACTCAAAGGTTCCTAATTCCAATTCACTAGAATTTTCATATCAACTATACTATAATTATAAAAGATATCTTGAATTAATGCGTAATAGAGCCTCTAGTTTATAGTTTCGCCCATTCCAAACAAAGGTGATGGCAGTTAAAAAATATCGAAGAAGCAGCTCAATATATTGAGCATGAGAAAGCAACTAATCTTACGCCCGTTCCAAGAAGGCCTGAGACTGATGACTCGAATCATCTTTACTTTTTTTTCCTTACCAATGATTTGGGTCTCTAGATTTTTCTTCATTTTATTTCATTTCATTTTTTTCATTCACAAACTTTTGGAACATTCATGCTTGGCTCTTGAATTTTAATCAATTTTCTAATTCAGTTCCAACTTTTTAAAACCTTAACTTTAGTCTCCAAAGTCTCTACCACCAAAATCTTATTTCTGAGTTACTAAGGTGCCTTTTTAATTTTCTGTGTTTGTTTTTTTTACATTTTCATTAGTAAGTTTTTCACTAAAGCATATTTGAATTTTTGCTAAATTTCAAAAACAAAAATAAGTTTTAAAACTACTCCTTTTGTTTTCAAAACTTGGCCTAAGTTTTTAGAAAGGTTGATAAAAATATATAACAAACAAAGGAATATATAAGAATTTTTGCTAAATTTCAAAAACAAAAATAAGTTTTAAAACTACTCCTTTTGTTTTCAAAACTTGGCCTAAGTTTTTAGAAAGGTTGATAAAAATATATAACAAACAAAGGAATATATAAGTGAAACTTGAAAGTAATATTTCTATCTTAATTTTTAAAAACAGAAAATAAAAACGAATTAGTTATTGAACAGGAGTGGCATCATATTTAGATTAACATATTTAAGGAACCAAAACAATATGGGGTTTGATGTGAGTTGACTGAGGCTTAAAAGCGTAAAAGACCGAAATACGAAAAAAAAAAAACAAAAAAAGACTTACCAAGTCACGCTTAAGCATTCCCCTTTCTTGAGTGGTTACCATCCTCTCCTGTTTCAACCTCATTATGGTAGCTTCAGCCTGCATATGTTTCATAAATTCTTATTAGTAGCTAATCAGATATATCTAGTTAGAACTTAGAAACATGAAAGCTATACTGGGGCGTTAGAAATCCTTGCTCTTAAAATATATGCAAAGCTAATAAGAGGACCTAAAGCTTTTTTTTTTTTTTTTGATGAGACCATGCATGAGAATGAGGTTGAGCAGGAGAGGGAACTTTGTTAAAAGAGGCAAGAAGGGAAAGGAGGAGGTGAGTAATCACTGAGAAGTTAAATTGCTTAGTGAGAGATCCAGGAACCTCAAAATCCTGAGTAGTTGGGTTGAATCCGGATTCCTTAAATACTATCATTATTTTCTGCCTCCGTGAACTGAGAACTCGTCGCAGTAGAGACATAGTTAGCGACATGAGAAAACAAACAATGCAACACCTATACATTTAAAGACCAGGGGATGTCTCCAGAAATTTCACTCACAAGCCATAAACTTATCCAATCAACTAAACGTAACTTGCCAATTTCCACAGTTAATTTTCCTTGTTTGTAGTAAAGAGATTCATAAGTACTACTTGATAATCTAACTTCAAGAGAAAAGGCCTACCTCTAGTAGTTCTGCATCCATGATAGTTAGCTTTGATTTCAGTTCTTCAAAGTCCTTAGTTAAGTTCAACTCTGGCACATCCTTCACTGGTTTCAATTCCTCAGTTTCCCCGTATGGTGTTGTTTCAATATTGTCAATTGGTTCGGCCACCACACCCTCATTTTGTTTCATTGCAACATCCTCGGCTGCTCTATTCTCATCTGAATCTCTACAAGCATCAACTTTGTCAACTCCCTCAGCAACCTGGTACATCATAGTTCAAACACACGAGGAACATATTCAATCATATTGTGAAAAAAGAATACCGATAAACCATTCAGAAGAAATCCACGTGTCTCATAACTGCAGGAATTAAAACCCATGTAGCTTTTCATGCAATATTATTTTTTGATAACCGGGAGTCGGAGCTTTGCTCTCCTATACCAAGGGTCTTAGCCCGCCCTAAGGTCCGAGCTGAGAGACATTAAGGATTTTTGGTATTAAGCTCACCTGAAGATTCGAAATTGAGACCTCTAAACTAATATGACCGACCAAGCCCTGGCCAACATGACCACCCCTTGGGGCAGCTTTTCATGCAATATTAAGACCACAAGCACGAAGATTTTAAACATACAATAACAATAAATGGACATATACTTCGATGGGAAATCCCTTTAAAATTGAAAACTAGAGAGACCCTGACAAGAACATAAATATAAGCATACATGACAAGACAGAGGTGCTTTCATTGCCATACCTTATAAGGTGGAGATAACTGTACAGCGGTATCAACTGGTCTAAGTTCATCTATGTGTTCACAGGTATCAAGTCCATTGGCATCTTCTGCAACCTAGAATTCCAATCAAGAGATACATTCCAAAAGCGAAGCAAAGTTCAACCACAATACAATCATGTCTTCCACCAGAAGAAAAAGAATGCATAATAACAGTAGACATACCTATAGCTTAATTGAAAACCCATATTATATACATACATATTAAAATATCCTCAAATTTGAAACTTGAAACAACCCACCAATCAGACTTAAGTAGGTGGAGACTAACGGGAGAGAGAAATAAAGAAGAGACTTTTAGCAATACTACAACATAAACACATGAAAGGTGCATAGTTACTCTTACCTTATGAGGAGGTATGTTTTCAACTCCATTCTGCATTCTATCTTTTGGCATGGAGATTTCATGACTTGAATCTTGTTTCAACTCTCCATTAATTGGTAACAAAACCGGAGGCGGTGTTGCGCTTACTAGAGAAACCTTCAGCTTCTTCTCTTCAATGTGCTTGCTGCTATCTTTCGCAAACTGCCTTGCAGAACAAAATCTTAGAAGAAGGCATGTAAAACAAGCAACAACTACAAATTCTCACCACGTCAGATGTGATATCCTCTTCAGATGTTCCGGGGGGGATGACTGTGCCTTGTACCAGGAATTTGTCCTTGCATTGCACATCAGGTGGGGCTGTACGCTGAGCAAGCATGGTGACTGCATGGATCCAAAAGTGAAGATCAAGTAATCCATCCGAGTCAGTATCAGAGCATAAATATTAAAAAAAAACCTTTAAAAACAGAGGTTTTTGAAGTTTGCATCTAATTGCCATCTTATTAAGTCTTTGAAACAGTTTAGACCGGTTGGCAGTTTGGCGTCTACAAAGTAGTAGATAACTATGTCTAACTCCATGCTAACACTTAACACCACCAACTTTTTAAAAGAATGACAGGAAGAGATACCTGTGAAGTCACATGTATCTTTGGGCTTAATGATGCCAGTATTGGGTCGCACACAGTACTTCTTAGGAGATGTAGTTTTTACCTGCGAACCAATTTTGTATATTAAATACAGCTATGCAGCAAAACAAGCCCTTAAGATTCTTTTCAATTTTGGATTCTATTTGAGAAAATAGAAATTTAATAATAGAACAAATTTAAATTATAATAAATATAACACTGAAAAGGTAGGTTGGTAGGAAAAAAAAATATTGTGGGATTCATTTGGAATACTGCACCTTGAAAGCAATAAATTGCTCAGACTTATTGATAAGATGTATCAAGCATGAACTTTGCTTCTTCAACTCGACTGGAGAGAGAGGGTGCAAAACTTGTTAAAATAACACTGCAGGAAATGAGTGCATAGACCAGAACATTCTTTTTATCCCTTTTTATTTGCACAACATACATGCATATACAATCAAAGATGGACTTGAAATCCTTTTAAATCTAGAAAATTTGGTTATGTAATCCAGCTAGTAAATCTTATTGAACATTTTAACTTCACAGGCTCAAGAAATAAACTGAATTAGCTAAATAATGCAAAAGATTTGATCTATTTTCTTCTTATTATAACTTGTAGGTTAGCAGGTATAAGCTACAACTTAGTCTAATCTACGCCAACAATATTTTACAACGTGATTTAAGCCCCACCTTCATCTAAAACAATTTAAAGCAGTAAAAGTAGATGCACGAGTCAAATTCTGCAGCGGTCTCAGTGACGTCTTGCCTGACAACATATTATTGGATGTCCACCATGCATTTAAACAAGACGTAAAGAGGAAGACAAAACTCAATAAGAAAAAAAACTCTTCAGCTTACAAGTGAATTTAAGTTCGCCTGGCTGAATTTCGAAAAGCTCCGTAGTCATGGCTCTATCCACTTAACCAACGATCAATTTCTAAAAATGCCATTGCAGAAAAACCTCAGTCATCAGAGGTTAGTAGTTGAAGTAAACCAAGAAGCGGAATTTCATAAGAATAATGAAAAGTAGATACAGTAACAGACTCCATTGATCTACTAATCCAGAAAGGGCAAATCAGAACACTCTAATGCAAGTAAGCAAAAACAATCAGATCAGACTAACAAAACAACTCCAATGGTGCTCGAGAGTGCTGAAAAAACCGTAATCTAGCATGAACTTAACAAATTGAAATAGTTAAAGCTGCAAAACCACCCTTTCACAAACGTAATCATCCGCTCAAACTTCACCAATCTCTAACAATAAACGTATCATCAGACTCCAACCATACCCCATTCCTCAGCAAAACTCGCCAAACACGTCAAGCAAGCAAGATACACAAAGCATGTCGACAAAAATACACGAAATTGAAACGGAAAAACCAGCGGGATCTGAGGAAAACAGATTAGAAAATGAGGTGTACAGTACAGTACCAACCTCCACTTGAAGCGATTACGCGAGTGAACTCGAACTTGGAGGAGCGAGTCTGGAGTTTGTTGGAGAGATCTGAGCTCAGAAGCAGAAGAGAGGAAAATGAATGGAAGTTGAAGCAGAGGATGAGGAGAAGTTAAAGCTTAAAGCAAA
>NW_019104498.1:2514306-2528497 GCF_001995035.1 Momordica charantia
TTTAAAATTTTTTTATTTTTAAATTTTTTCTTGCAAAGTTTATTTTTCTTCCTCTAAAATTTTCATACTTTAAATATTTATTATTATTTGTCTCTCTTCAAATTTTTCTGTATCAATTTTTTTATTTTTAAATTTCTCCCTGCAAACTTTATTTTTCTTCCTCTAAAATTTTCATACTTTAAATATTTATTATTATTTCTCTCTCTTCAATTTTTTCTGTATTTTTGTTTTTTTTTTCTGGCAGACCAGTTTCATTTCTCTCTCTAATAATTTACTATTTTTCGTAACTTTTTTCTCTCTAAAATTTCATCTTTTATAACTCTCTTCATATTTTATTTTCTCGTTCAATTTTCTTTCACTGTAACTTTTATTTATCTTTGTATTTATTTATTTTCTCTAAAAATTATATTTTGAATCGTGTTATTATCTCTAGATTTATTTCCACTATAATTTTTCTGTTTCTTTATAATTTCTTTTTTTTTTCTCTTTAACATATATTTTCCTCTCGATTTTATTTTTTTCTCTACAATTTTTCTCTTTTTGTCTTTAACTTTTCTTTCACGGTTTTTTTTAAATCTTTTTATTCATCTCTCTAAAATTTATGTTCAAAAAATTTATTTACATCTCTCTATACTTGTATTTTCATGGGGGAGACAAAAATTTCCCAAAAATAGGAAATGCATGTCCCGACCCCGTCCCCATCCCCAATTCCATTTTTAAATAATTAATATATATTTATTACACTTTTTTTATACTTAAATTCTAAAAATACTTAAAAACAATTATAAAACCGATAATTTTTATTGAGAACATCTCTCAGACCCAAGGAGTCCGAGATGGAGATGGAGACTAAAAATTTTTATAAGTACGAGAATGGGGGAGAGCATCCTCACTCGCACCCACACCATTGTCATCTCTACCCCACATAAAATTTTCTCTCTATAATATATGTATTTTCAATTTTCTAACTTTTTAAAAACAAAAAACAAAAAATGGTTATCAAAACATGTTTTGGTTTCTATTTTTAAACATATATGATTTTTGTTTTTTAAAAACACAAAACCAAAAACCAAAAATTAAAAACAAGAAAAACCAAAAACCAAAAACTAAAATGGTTATGAAACGGACCTTGCATTACAAAAATTCCTCATCAAAATAGTTGGATTTTGGGATTTCAAACCATTTTAAAGTAAATTACTTATTTAAATTACTTTAACTTATCATATTCTAATTTTTAACTAATCAATTATTTTATTTTTTTTTAATTTTCAGCAAACATCCCAACAAATAAATTTAATTATACCAATTTTAAATTATTCTCCGATGAAACAAGATAAAGAATTTAAAATTATTTGAAATTGAAAATCATTTCTGGAGCGTTATTGATGTCAAACACATGGTTACTTATTTGATTTCGAGAGAAAAGTTGATAAACTATCGTTATTTTAGAATAATTTTGAGGTTAACTCTATCATTTTCTCCCTATATATTTGTGAGGTTATATTATAAAAGAATCCACTAAAATCTATACTACCGGTCATATTCAATTAGATCGTCACTTAACTTATTCTTTTACTCCACATAAATCTCGGTAGTATTAATTTTTAATTTTTGCTATACAATTCAAAGAAAATTTAAAAATTTACCCATTAACTAAAATGATTGCTACAATCCCACTTCAAATTTTCAATTCGATCCGTCTCTTCCTTAAATATTGCAAAATAGTTAAGAATTGGGACCTCACAATCACTAACCAATGCTTTTCTCTAATGTCTTTCTTCGTTCCTAACCACATTTAATTATCAAATTGTTACCATTAAATCTTCGAATATAAAATTATTACAATTGAACTAATTTATTGCTGACTTTAAATTTTAAAAGTACAATATTAACCATTAAAAAATCATAGTTTTTAGATGGATGAAATCGGGGTTTGGAAAATGTTCCCAAGCCAATTGGTTTGGTTTTTAGCTAAGGGAGCCGAAGCTGAAATTTGAATAGTAAAATCAGTTTAAAATTGGAATAAAAGAAAGACACTTTACAATTTACATTGATTATTCACCGAAAGAGAGGAGAAGACTTTAGTGACCAAAAAAGATATGCCTTTTTAGGTTTTTTCACCCATCTTTCTCTCCCGCTATGGGGTGGGGTTTGGATTCCAGGTTTATACGACGTGTTTCTCGTCCTGCTCTGATTATTTTATATATCTTGTGTTCTTTTAATACAATATATGAAGTTGAAGATTCGAATTGACAACATTTTGATTGTTTATAAAGGCATTGATCAGTTAAATTATGTGCAGGTTGAGCTCCCGATCATTGATAAGGTCTGCTTGAGATTTATTTTCTTAAACTAGTTGTTATGTTTTATCTTGTTTATGAGGTATGTGTTTTAGTTGACTTTTTTGTTTGTGTTCCGCAGTTTTATTGGCAAGTTTCTTTGTTTCTTATCTCAAACCGTGAGATCTTCTTTGCAATAACATTATTAATCTTTGAAGGGAAAAAAAACTTGGATTCCGACGTCAATTTGTAGATGTCCACTCAAAAGATCCACTTTTACAACTTGTCCTCTTATTATTTATTTTTAACAAAATAAAGAGATTTTTAATAAAAAAAAAGTATAAAAACTTTGCATGAAACCGGTCTTAAAAACCTTAGAGATGTCAACCACAATTAGTTATTATAAAACTTGTAGAACAATATCTTAGTTTTGACCGCGGTTACTCCAAAATTCCTTACCTCTTACTCTAAATCTTATATGTTTATACAAACTTTAAAATGAATTATGAATGTATAAATCAATTTGTTAAATAACGTGAAAAAAAATGGTAGAACTGGAAAGTATCTCATTCTTGAATATGTTGCTTTTAGAGAATCTTATCTTCCTCCAATGTTTTGGCACCTCATTCCACTTGTGGGGCCACAGCCATAAAAGTGAACCAACAGACCCTAATTTTACTATTGTTTTTTTTTCCCTAAGATAAAAAGTATGGAGCTATATACTATAGAGATGTTAAAAAAATTGGTTGAACTAATGGAATTTAGTAAGTTTGGTTGATTTGAATTATATATCGTCTATAGATTTAGATTTATTTATCGATTTCACTTAGTAATTTTTGGATGGTTGGTTTGGTGTGTATATATATACATATACACACACTCTATATGGATGTCAAAAAAATCAATCGAACTAATAGAATTTAATAAACTTTTAACTATTGACCATCTATAAATTTGGACAGATGTTATCAATTTCAATGATCAATTTTGGTGGTGGTAGTATCTTTGATTTTGCATATTAAAATTTTGCTGATGATTTAGATCTAAAAAAAAAAAATTCGGTACAAGTTGTGTTGTTAGTTGGAAGATTTCCGTGTTAATTATTATCGAGGCAACTTGAACATAATTTATTGGTTGAAGTATCTATTTCTGTCGAGAGTTGTAGGTTCACAATTTCACTCTTGTATGAATCCGAGAATAACTCAGTGAAAAAGACATTAATAGAGATAGATGTGTTACATTTTACTGTATGATACCATAAATAGTAAAGAAGACAACTTGACCTAGAAGCTTAGTTACTAATTTGAGCTCCGAACCAAATTTAATAGTTATGATTTAACCGCAACAAGCAAAATGTGTTACATTTTACTCCATTATATATATATATATATAGATGTGAGATATCACTTAATTACTTAATTTGGATTGTATTTCAAAGGTGTGCAATACAAATAATCCAACTAATATGGCAACCATAAATCCAAACATTGATTGACATCTTTCTTGGGTAACACATTTGGAAAAGACAATTGAATTTACTTTCAAGTCAAACCATAATCACCAAGATGGAAAGTGGCTGTTAACTAGATCCATCACAATATTAAAAAAGCAACACAATTTGTTGGTTTAATAATAATCCACCCTCAATTAAGGAGCAAGCAAATTTCAAAGCTTAGTTCGTTTTAACTAATTAATTTAGTTCTAAGCATTTTTTTAGCTAATTATGGTAAATTATCAGACCTATGTGAATTTCATTTAAGTTATAGATTCTCCGTTGTTTTATAATAGTAATTAACCCTACTAAGCCTTCACTGGTCAAAGTTACATCTCAACAAAAGGCACGATGTATATAATCAATTTGAATTAATCTTAAGACGTGGAAACTTCTTATTGTAATATGTTGTTCAAAAGAATTACTCAACTTCCATCAAACATCATGCTTTATTTTTTCCTTTAGAATACTAAAAGTTCAAACTAGCTCCATATAGCTTTGCAAATACTAGTATTTTCTTAAATCTCTTACTCATATCTCTCATCAAAAGTACTATTTAATAGTATCTATCAATAGCAAAACAATTAGCTAATTTGCTAACTCACATCTCATTGAAAAAAATGCTATTCCATGGTATCTATCGACAGCAAATCCATTAGCTATTATTCTTGAGATACCTAGCTCATATCTTTAATTAAAATGATATTATAGATAGCTTCAAAAGTAGCCATCAATTTTCTAGCATTCTTGAGATCTCTAGTTTATCTCATGGATTAAGTCATATATCTTGGATAAAAAAGATTTAAATCCCCGCCTCCACATGTGGTTAAACTAAAAAAATAAAAATCAAAAACTCATATCACTCTCATAAAAAAACTACCTCCAAGTCCACGCAAACATGTCTCTCTCTAATCATGTGGAGGGCTGCTCCTTATGATTTTTTTTTTATACCTGTGAGTGTCTGAGTCAGCTTACGCGCACCTCGACTAATCTCATGAGACAACCGTCTGACCCTGAAATATTTTGCACCGGAAAATATATAGGAATTACTAATTCCTAAGGTAGGTGGCCATTATGGACTCCTCGGAATCTTCACAAGCCAAAATCTTCTATTTCAACGTTCACCAGCATTTTATTCTTTTATAAAATTAAAACCCTAATCTGGATGATAATTAACTCCCAAGCACTGATCCTAGAAAGGTAAAAGCATTATTATAACAAGAGAGCTGCATATCAAAAGCTAACAACATAAGATGGGCCTCAATTGCTCCGACGCAAAAAAAAAGTAGATGCCAGTGGAAGAAATTCACAGTACAAATATATACACATACAACAATAAGAATTCGCTGACATGTAATAATAGTATGCATATAAGTAAGTGGTTGAACTCACCAAGAATCATGTTGGGAACTACAGATACCAGATGGGTATCTTCAATGCCATCTTCTCGTGGGAGTTCAAATCCTCCTCTTTCCACTGATTTCCCGATAACTCTTTCATCTGTACGACACTATCACTATAAAATTAGAACGAAAAGATCTTACTTCTGTCTTAGCTACCCGGCCAATTTTACAAAGTACCTACAAGATGAACGTTCATGATCAAAATTTAGGGGATTATTGTATTGAGAACAACACGAGCCAGGGAAATTTAGACACTCACAAATTTCCTTGTTTCATTTCAAATACAACGGTGAAGCCGCTGCAACTCCATAGCCGCAAGCACTGCATCATTAGTTAAACTTGGCGTGCCTGAACTCTTGATCTCAGAAATAATAGCCTCAATCCGTGAAATTTCAGATAGGGATAGCGATAATATCATTGCATGGGCCAAGTACTGTCTACAAGCATAACCGAGAGCATGCAGCATTCTTTGCACAAGCAAGAGGCAGCCACCTCTTCTCCTCCAGGACTCCAGGATTACACTAATCTTGGGAAGGTGTGTAAGAAGACCAGTGGTAGCTTCCCTTGGAGCCGCCATAACCAAAAACACTACACATTCAGAAGCTATGTCCGCGATATTTGCTTCTGAGGACCCACTCAACTCCAACAAGACGCCAACATTGTTACCAAAGTCAGATATATCTCTTATGCATTCCTGTTGGTTAACTAGAACATTTGGCTCGGGAGTACCATCTCCCAGAAGAACCGGTTCTTTTGAGTAGATGAAGCCCTTTCTACAACTAACAGAACGGAGAAGGAGAGCTCTACATAGGCCAAGAGTTGGTTTGAGAAAATCCTCCATATCCTTTGCATATACAAACTCTAACAGAATTCCTATTCTTCTAACAACTTTGAGTTGAGAAAGTATTCTTGACTCCATTTCAGGAGCAGATGCCAGCGCCAAACACAGCTTAACACTACTTACATTTGCATTTGAAAGGTCGCCAAGCAAAAACTCGAAGCACTGGGAGATTGTCTTTAGATGTAAAATGTCTGAAATTTTGATGTAGTTACACTCAATGAGCATCACAAGAAGTTTCTGGGCATACATGGGTATGGGATCATCATCTTCTATCAAGGCAGGATAGAGAGGGAGGAAGTGCAAATTTGCTATATGCTTTAGATCCTGCGACCTTTGCCCCTCTATGGATGGTTCATTCAGGAAAGTGAACATCACATCAAAGAGAATTTTTAGGCATAAGAATCTTGCATCCCCATCCTTATTACCTCTGTAAAGAACAGCCAAACTGGGGAGAATTTTATGGACAAAAATCTCTGGGTTTTCAAGAATGACCGAGAATTCCTCTGTGATAGATTCAATAACTCGAAGCAACGTTATCTGGAAGTCGTCCCTGCCCTGTAAATGAGTTGAAAAAGAAAAAAAGACATCAGGAAGCAATGTAACCACATATCATCTTTACTCACCCACTTTCTTAACATTCATAGGATGTTTACTCTACAGAGAGAGAACATTTCTAAAGACAGGTGCAACCGTGATGTTCTTGTTCAAAACTAAAAAGCATGTATGCATGCCAACTTTCGGTTCATTTAATGTGCAATCTAAAAGTTTTTCTGATTTCAACTGAAGATAAACACAAATTCAAGAAGGAAATATGCTAATTATAATCTCAAATGGTGGATGTGTGTGTGTGTGAATTTTATCATCTATGCCTCGCATGCCAAACTTTCAGTTCATTTAATATGCAATCTAAAAGTTCTTTTCTATTTCAACTGAAGATGAACACAAATTGAAGAGGGAAATATACTAACTATAATCTCAAATGGTGGATGTGCGTGTGCGTGTGTATTTGAGCTGTCACAATACCATCACCTGAAATGGGGTCTCTATATGCCTGATTAGATCAGACAACTGCTGCAGTACCTGAGGACTAACAATCTTGCGCTTAAAAGTTAAACTTCCAAGAAGATGAAGGACAACAGGAAACAAGTGAATGTTGGTCTTTGAAGCGGCACGACTAGTAAGGGGGGAGATATGCCCATGACGTCTTCCTCCCATCATTTGTTGAATATCTCCTAAAATCATATCCAATAAACTTGGCACAATAGATGCCACGATATGCACAGATCCAGTTAAACACTGCTGGACATAGACGTCCTTCTCTTTCGCCAGCCTGTCCACTGATGAAAGTAACCTGGAATTGCAGAAGAAATGAGGCAACCACCGTCTTACATTCTTACAGAGGAAAGCAACGAAAACAATTGCCTTTCCCTTCATAATTTCACTTCCTTGCTCAATAAGGGATGCCAGACTAGAGACGAGATTCTTCTCCTCCATTAAAGGTAGAAGGTACCTTCCAATGCTAGTTAAGGTATGGCCTCCAAACATGATCATGTTTAGAAGATTTAAGGTAATTTGCTGCTCGCGTGGATTTCCCTTAACAAGGGCACACGCCATGTCCTTGGAAGATAATTTGTCTGTGACCGACTGAATGCTAGAGGGATTGAAACGTACCAGGCGAACCAAACATGATCCTGCTGTGAGCCTTACATTCTCCGATTTCCCAGAAGCTCTATATATGTAGCATAGGTTGCTGATCACATCTTGGCTGGTAAAGCGAGATGCCCAGCTTGCTCCTTGACTACTAATGTTTTCAATAGTCCTCAATGCATAGAGTTGAGTCATATCATCCTCTCCTTTTCGAAGGATTGATGAGACTAATGAAATTAGTGAATTTGAAACCTGTTCCATAGAAATAACTTCATGAGTAAAGTTGAAAAAATTCAAGAACAATAGTGCACCATCAGAAAACAACAGCTACTCGGTAAATGATTTTTTGAATTCAATCAACTGCATAGAATGTCAGTAAAATTTTTATCAACAAACATAACATGAGTTCATAGTATTTATTGAATGTAATAAGCATAATACAAAATTTAGTCATGACCACAGATGTCAACTTACCTGCCATCCAGATGGGGATGATCTAGCGTCCTTCAAAGGAGATTCAGGAGGATTGACGTTGCTGTTATGCTCTTCCTGAGTGGAGATATAAAACAGCAACTCACCCAAAGCAGCCATAGAAAACCTCCTGACTTTTTCTTGCTTGTCTCTGAGTCCATCGGTAAGTGAAACTAAAAGACCAGAATTTGCCAAGTCATTTTCTATAAAAGTAGAGTGGCGGATCAGCAAGCCAATTAGTGACGTGAGTTGAACACGCAATTGCAAAACCTTGGACTGCTTGAGCATTTTTACAAGCATGAGCATTACCGGCCCATTGGTCAAAATATTAGCTGCATCAGCATTATTACTAAGCATCTCAAGGTATCTTATCATGTTTTGCTTCTCACCAATACTTGTATTTCCACTAAGAGTAGCAATAATCCTACTGCACAATGCATCCTGCTGCTCTTTAGGCATCTTCACAAAATCAGATGCTTTCAATCCGTCGAAAGGAAGGGTAGTATTAACATCTGATATTTTATCAGCTTTTCTGCTCGGCATTACTGGTTTAACAGAAAGATCAGATGGATGCCAAAAAAACTCTGCAAGGTTATTGGATGACTTCAAAGAATCAGGCTCGAGAGCATTCCCTGATCCTTCTTTAGTTCTTTGATTCTTAAGTTGAGGACTAGCAATAGGTGACATAGCGACCGCACCTGTATGTACCAATGGTGATTCCTGATCATGCTTGTTTGATAAATCTGAAGCATTGATATTAACTGGCGATGAATACTTTGGAAGGTCTCCTCCCATATTTTGTGCATCTTCCATCTTCCCATGGGGATTTTGATTTGATGACCTATCTTCCTGATTACAATTTAAATTATCAGACTCGTCAGGTTCTTCATGCGACTCATCTTCAGCATTCTCATTAAAATCAAGCTCCATATCAGTGTTCTTAATTTCAACCTCGGAATCATTTTCGGAGCTGCTAGGAATGGGTCTCCTGTAATTTTCTTTATCATTCTCTCTTTGCAAGTTTAATTTTGCTATCCTTGAGAGTCTCAAAAGATTTACTCCTTTGGAAGCAGAGGAAATTTCTTTCAACTTCTTCTCCTCAACGACTCTGCTAGAAACCTTTGATTGAGTTTTTTGACTGCCTGGAGTACCTTTAACAAGTGTTTCATTTTTACTTGAACCAAAAGCAGAATTTTCATTTTGTCTCAAAGTGCCCTTCACATCTTTTTCTCGATACTTAGGAGGGGTCCTATTCTGAACAAGTTTTTCGCCATTTCTCTCCGACAAACAAGGTTTATAATACTGATCTATCATATTTGCAAAAGCTGGTTGTGGAGGTAAAAATACTGGAGTGATTTTTGTTCGCCAGAACGCATGTCCACAAAGCTCGGGCCATTGTATTCTTTCAGCTGGATCTTTTACTAGCAATGAATTAATCAGATTAACAAAAGGGCGACTAGGACTACCAGGGAGGATAGGGGTAGGATCTGAGAGGATAGATTTTACTAGTTGAGTGAATTCGCGTCCCATGAAAGGAGGCCTCCCCACAAAGCATTCATATAGGACACAACCAAGCGCCCACAAATCAGACGCATAGGAATGGACACCGTCGTCCTTGAACAATTCAGGAGCCATATAACAGGGTGTGCCTCGTTTTGTTTGTGGCACCTAAATAAGTGCATCGAAGAAAACACAAAGCTACTTCTTAGGAATGAAAAATGTGACAAGATTTTAGTCCAAATCTAAAAGTTCTATCAAGTGTGAGCAGACAGCGAAAACAAAAACTAAAAAGAAAAACAAAATTGACCTACCGAAGAATTTGTTTTTGATATCTCATTCAACTTTCTAGCTAGTTCGAAATCACATAACTGCATAACCGGACAAGAAGTTAGAAGATAAATAAAATAGTACAAAAATAATAAAAAGCTGCCCAATAAAAGAATGATATTATGATGCAAAAAATACCTTTGTATGTCCATTTTCATCCAGTAGAATATTTGATGGCTTCAAATCACAGTATATGATTCCTTTCGAGTGTAAGTACCTAAAATTGTTTTGATTATATATTAAAATGCCACCAAAGAGTTCAAAAAATATACTGATATGGATAAATAAACATATAAACCCAGGTTATCTTACTGCAATGCTCTGACGAGATCACCAGCAATATCATGAATTGAATCTTCAGGTAGTTTGCCATCCTGCCACTCATCCAAAAACAAATTAGTATCTGTGTTCATAAAATTCCAAAGATTGGACGTAGGCACTTTAAATCCTCTGCCCTTTTCACTATGACAAAAGAGTGAGGAGAGGAGAATCTTCAAATTTTAAACCTACACACAACATAACACACAAAGATCATGCAGGCCAAGTGGCCATAATTAGTAGAAACTGTTTGAAATGCGCACTTACCTTATCTATGGCCTACCATATACTATAAAACTTGACAAATGACTTATGAGATCATGACCCATGAGAGAAATTATAACTTAAACAATAAAAGGTGAACAAAATCACAAGGTCTATTCTAGCTGGGGTGTTTGAAAGCCATTTAAAATAATCGGATTTGTAATTCCACAGTGTCAACGCTTGATCTATATTTTCATTAAACGGGATTCATAGCAGGTTAATTTCATAGTAGAAACAGTTGTCCCGTATACTTATTTATATAGGATTTATTTTAACCTAACAGGTTCCTTATGGTTGGTTGACAAAACTATAACTCCGTGTATGGAATCAACTGTTTGATACCTGGCGCAGGATGCTCATGAGATCCCCTCCAACACAGTACTCTAATACCAGCCATAAGTGAGCAGAAGTTTCGTACCTTAAGAATGAAAGAAGATGGGGCGAAGTGAATGTCTAATTCGAAATAGGGAGATCATTGAAAAATAAATAAAATGGCCAAAGCTGACTGCTTTGAAGACCTTTTAAAAACATGAACTAGTGTATCCGAATGTTACCAGGAGTAAAACTTAAGTACGTTGAGGTGATCAAGTGAGTGAAGTATTCGTACCTGCATTGATCAGAAGGTAACGCATATTATGTTAGAATTCAGAAACAAACTGTGTACTAGAATTTTCGAACGTGTCGGATCCTGGCGATATCGAGGTTCCGGAATGTGCTGTTTAGTTTAGATAGAAGAAAGATACGGTTGCTCTTGTGACACTAATCAGTAGTATTTAAGATGAGCAACGCATCAATTATATACATGTAAATCAGCAGTCGCTAAACATACTCTAGCATTCAAATTCCATCCTAAAGGTACTCGAATCCGTTAGAACCCGCTACCCACAATGACAGTGGAAAGAAAAGTTGTCGGCTTACTTCTTGGAGAATCTTGTTCTTCTGCGACTTATCCACGCTTTTAATCGCGGAGTACTCGATGCTCTTCTTCTTCCTGCCTTTATACACAGTCTACGAACATCCCGAACAAAAAAGAGAAACAATCAGAACAAAAATCCAGCAATTTCAGAGAATGCCGCTGACAAATTAAAGCCGACAAAACGGCGGAAACTTCACACAAGCTTAGAAATGGTTACCGAGTACTTTCCACGGCCAATGGCTTCGTAGATGTGGTACTGGTTCATTGTCAGCTCCGGCAGTGTTGCTAGGGTTTCGGATTACGAAATCGAGTGGCCTCATATACTCATCGGCCAAGAGAGAGAAGAGGAGAAAGAATGGAGCCTGGTTTCTTGACGATCTCCGGCAGAGACTCAGGAGAGAAATGGAGTCTGCTTTTGCAGTCGCTCGAAAAATCGCCGGCACAACGCTGCGAGGAAATGGGCGGGAACAGTCGATATTGAAAATGTAAAAGAAGACGAACAAAAATAAAATTTAATTGGATTTAAAATAAAAATGGAACGTTAATACTGAGGTGAGCGGGTGACGTGGCACTTCAAATTTTTCAAACGGTCCTCTTGCGTGGCTCTCGACCGTTGCTGCTGCTATTTTGCTTCGTGTAAATAAACAATTTCTCAAAAAACACAAATTTATCTAAATGATCAAGTTAAATGACTTTTTTTTAACCTTTGTTTCTTTAATTTTTGTAATCAGCCCATTTTATTTTATTTATAACTGATCATTGGACCACGTGGGTTCTCTGTAATAATTATTACCATCCATACCTTTAGCCAATTTAACTCTTAATACACGATATTCAAATCAGGTGTTTGGTTCCGTATTTTCAAATCGAATAGTAGGGTTGGTAAAGACAAACCCATATTTATTTCGCAATCTTATAAACTCAGGTTTGCTACAGTTATACACCATATTATTGCTACAGTAAATATTATTTCACTCCACTCTGCTACAATATTTTATTATGAGTATTTTATCATTACTCTTTTGAATTACTATATTGCATATTTTATCTTTCATCTCTCTTCTAAAATACATTAATTTTTTAATTAAATATATTAGATTATTAAAAAAATTAATTAATTATAATTTGAATAATAATAAGTAAATGAATTTAATTAAAGTTACAAGTAACAAATTATTAATTCATATATTGACGGTAACTTAGTCCAATTTTCTTAAAATTGTATATCAACTTTGATAAAACTCAACCTAATCATTTCATTCGTACTTGTTATAAACTTCATGCGTTAGAGAAATTATAAGGATAAATTTAAATACAAAAATTTATATATTTTTTAACAATATATGCAATAATTTATTGAAAAATATTTTAAAAATTCAATAACAAAACTAATTAAATATTTATTTCACACAATAATTATTCAAAAAGAATTTAGATTAACAATTATATTAAAAATAAGTATATATAAATAATTTAGACTGATTTATTTTAAATTAAAAACTCAACCCACGTCATATAATCTATCAAATTCATTTCTCTGAATCTATAATTTTATCAAACTCTTTGTACTAGCTAATGAAATGTAAATATCAAATTAGCACTGTTTATGCAAGGATATGCACAACAGCAGCTCGAACTTGGCCTCCGGACCGATCTGAATACTTGGACGGACCTGCACAAAAAGGTGAGCACTCCGACGATCAGGGTTTGGAATACCCTTCTAGGATACGTGAGCACTACCTCGGATCCCTTCGTAGGGGGTTCGCTATCCCTGAGAACATCCTCCTTAGGATTCCGGAGGAGGGGGAGAGAGCTGACAATCCTCCAAAGGGATGGGTCATTCTCTACTTCAAAATGTTTGAGTACGGCCTCCGGCTTCCCCTTCACCCTTTTGTCCAAGAATTTCTCTTCCGGACTGGGTTGGCTCCGGCTCAAGTGGCCCTCAATGGGTGGGGTGTCATTTTCGCTTTGGCCATCTTTTTTTGGCTACAAGCTCGGGATAGTGAAGAGGCCGAGCTGTTGGACGTAGACCAGCTCCTCGCGTGCTTTGAAGCGAAAAGGATAGCTAAGAAGTCTGGTCGGTTCTATATGTGCGCAAGGAAAGGCGCAGACAGTATAGTTAAGGGGCCGACCTCCATCAAGGGATGGGTGAGGAAGTGGTTCTACGCTTCTGGGAAATGGCTCGCAAAGGACGAGTCAGGTCGTTCCTTCTTTGACGTTCCCACTAGGTTTGGGAACCTAGGTACGGAGTAGTTCTTACTTTTTGTGATCTTCTTTCCTGTCATTCAGGTCTAACTCGGATTTTGTCTTCGCGCAGTTTCAATCCGACCAGTCCCCGAGCTTACGCAAGCCTCCTTCGACACGTTGAAATATTACAAGGAACATTTTCCGAGGGGTAGGAAGGTCGGAACCTTGGTGACCGACAAGCTGCTGCTTGAGTCCGGGCTGCTAGATTACAACCCTGCAGTTCGTCCTATTGAATCCCTAAAGCCGAACTCCGAATTAGGTATGTCGAGCTTGCTGCCCCCTCCCTTTCCTCTAACTTTGTGCTGATTTTTTTTTCTTTGTTTTGCAGCCATGGTTTGCGGGTTCGCGAGTAACGTGAAACGCAAGTCCAAGGGTCGAGCCCATGCTCTTGAGGCCGCCCAGAGTTCGAAACCTGCCACTCCTGCTGTGGTAGGGCCAGCCTCGGAAGATCCAGCCCCAGTGATCGAGCTGGAGTCTTCTGGGGGT
>NW_019104498.1:2537677-2551925 GCF_001995035.1 Momordica charantia
ACATGTTCGGGATTTGTATATTAATCCTCGATGAAAAGGGAAATAATAAATTCATAAAAGGTGTTTACCAACTCGTTATAAAATATAAACATTTACAGTAGAAAAAAAAAATAAAAGAGAGAAAAACCAATATACACATCTACAGTAGAAACAAAAATAAAAGAGAAAAATGAAAATGAAAAATATAGGGGCATTCCGAGAATTGAACTCGGGACCTCTCGCACCCTAAGCGAGAATCATACCACTAGACCAAATGCCCATTTTGTGAGAGGAACGGCAAAAACGGTTATATATTTAATAACTATTCCCTTCTTATGGATTTTGCCTAATTAATTTCGAAACAAATAATTACTACTTTTTATATTGTTATATTGGCAAAAGGGTTTCGCCCCACTTGAATTTTCTAAAATCATTATATCTCAAAGAAATTGTGTTTCAAAGTCTAGGGGAACCAAAATCCAACCATTTGATTTTGATGGGTTAAAATTAAGTACACCAATTTTAATTAGAACTCATAATTCGATCGATCGATTTTAGCCAAAACCAATGACGTCAAGAGAGAGAAAGAGGTAGACGGGTGACGAAGATGAGAGACGCGTAGCTTTACTAGTTGAGAATTAGAGATGGAACAAAAGAGAAATGATAGAAAGAATATTAAAGAAAGAAAAACAAATTAGATTTTTTTTAATCAACTCAACTTTTTCTAACCCCACCGAATAATTGACATCCACCTACTACATTTGTTGTTCTAATTCTATGTTTTTCTTAGAACAACATATGAGAGATTGAACTTTTAAGTTAAGAAAAGTAATAGATATCTTATCTACTGAGTTGGACGTTTTTTATATGTTAATAATGTCAATCCTTATTCTCTAAAATTGAATATATTTTTGGTTTTTCAACTAAATTATTTAATACTATGATTACATCAACTAGATTACATTAGATTTTTCATTGCAAAGAAACTATGACATTTGATAACTGTATATTTTGATCTTTCCTACCCATTTATATAAGAACGACCAACTCACTTCCAAATACAATCTTTAAACTTATAAAGCTCCAAAACAAATCCGTAGATTTTGAATGGTGATTTTTAAACTTTAAAAATAATAAAGATAAATTATATGTAACAAGATGGAGAATCATTATTAATGTACTAGATAATCCAAAACATCATTCCTAAAAACTTTTATATCTACGTCCAACTTAATTGGTGGGTGATATCAGAAATGAATTGAGCAAAAAATATGACAATGTTGTATTACTCATCTCATCAAAATATCGTTTGACCATAAAACTTATAGGATATTGAATCTTAAGATCCTAACCACCATAATTTGAACTCATTCCTCTTACATTTTCTACTATTTTTTCACCAACTTCAATAACCACTAGGTTGGTGATTAATGAGATGTGAATTTTTTTAAAAATAAATTATGGTCTAAAAGCTTCTCTAATTATCTTATGTGCTTTGTAAAGATAATAAATAAATAATAAAACAATACGGATCTATTGTATCTCTAATATGAGAGTATGATAAGCTAAAGGTAAATAAATCTTTGGCTTATGCCACTTTTATATCACATGAGAAGAAAAAGAAGCTACATTCTAAAGAGAGAGAGAAGTACATGGGGTTCAAATTTTCTCTACTTTCTTCAAGAGGCAAAGCATAGTATTTTTTTTATATAAATGTGTGTGAGGGAGAGAGACCATGGAAAACCCAACTGACATAAGCTATAAATCAAGTATTTGACATTGCAGTTGCAACTAACAAGCAAGAATAAGTGAAAGAACATTCATCATCAGGATTAGAACAGATTCAAGATAACCTCACTTCATTTTGGCTTCTGTAAACAGAACATGACGGTTCACTCGAGGATCGTACTTCCGGAACTCGAGCTTCTCGGTTAGTTTAGTTGGCTTCCTCTTGACATAGAAAAATCCAGTCCCAGCAGCTGAGACAAGTCTGATGAACATGGTAGCCTTCTTCTTCTTGTCACCCATTTTGTAGTTTATCTACATAGCAACAGAATCAGAACCCAATATACATGTTTGTCATCAGAATATAATGGACCATAGCCATCAATCATTTTAGCCGCCCAATACCAAAGAACCTCAATACGCATTGTTCAAACACAAACTACATGTCAGCTCAAAAACAAAAATATAAGAGGGGGGAAAATAATAACAATAGTGGTCATTTCAAGCATATGGCAAAATTATTTCGTATCGAAGATGACATTAAGCACCCACAGAGCTGAAAAAGAAAAAAAATAAAACTAAATTCTAAATGGATTTGATTCGACTCGCACGCTTGATCTGAATTCTGAGAAATCCTCAGAATGCTTATGATAAAATGCTCATGTTTACAGTTCTCCAGAAAATTAGGCATCGCTTGACATAAAATTCTTTTGTTTCACAATCACTCCGATTTTTCAGACTTCTCGATTTACTAACTAGAACTTCACTATGAGCAAATTCTTCATCATGATCGAGGTTAAGTTTACACGTCCGGAAAACTCAACTAAAACAGCCCGAGCTTGAAATTTAACAGACACATTGGGATATGAAAGCAATTTCCAGGAAATATTTAAGCGATGGCTCATTTCAGATCGGCGTAAACAAACCCATCCAACTTAAAACCACAATCATCAAAAACGATACTCAAACAGAGAAAAATTAAATGATTTTCTGCTGAACTTACTGGAAAATAAACACAAAATATGGCGCAAAAGGACTCGGAAGAATGAGCAGCCAATTCCAGCGAGGGGAGCGATCGGCCAACGAGAAACGCCGCCACGAAGAGAATACGGAGTGAAGTTTCCGCCGTCGCCGAAATAGGCTATACGGAGAACTGAAGAAGAAAGATCAGAAAGACATATATGCCCTCAAAGAATTACAAATATTACAATGTTGTATGTTAACCGGACCTCCCGCGCACGTTAGCAACCGCCTGAACTCTATGACACTAAATTTTAGTAGGTAACAAATTCGTTGTTATAATTTAAAATTTATAGTAATTTAGTTCTCATCAAAATTAATTGTTCATTTTTACGAGGCAATGATCCAATATTTGTAATTTATAAATACATTTGATCATTATTAAATTTTAAAAAAAAAAATTCAAGATAAAGATTAAATTCTTTTACCAACTTTAAACTAAGGAAACAAATTGCTTTTTGCAACTATATTTTTAGTATTCAAAATTTATGAACTCAAAAAACACAGTCAAACAAAAACATTAATACATAATCCTAGCAAGTGTACACATAAGAGCTACTAATTTACCATTTTTTCTTTTTCTGTGAAGATGAGAAATCGAAGTCGCAACGCTATACTCACTTAGAGCGATGTACTTTATTTTTCAGTTTTGAACTTCTAGTGCATTAAACAAACTTCTTTTTCTGTACTGCTGTAGGTAGAGAATTCTTTTTTTTTTTTTTTTTTTGCTCACCCTGCTTCCATGTCTCAGTAGAAAAGAAAAAGCAAGTATTGTAATGAGATTTGTCTTTCAACTTGGTGGAGGAGGACACCATTACCTTGTTACTCGTTTTCCTCTCCAAAACCCTGATGCCTTCAGACTCTTGCGTGAACAAGTTAATGTTAGAACCGTTTTCATGGGACCGAAAAAGTTAAGAACGTGGATCCATCAAAAAGGAACAAAGCCACACATATCAAACAGAATCACGAACACAAGTAAAGATACAAAATAAACTTCAAAGTGCATGTTTAGGTTCAATACATTTTTGCGACTTCAAGGATGATTAATATTATTTGATAATAAGTTCACGTTATCTTTCACTTCACAAAAAGGCTTAAAACTTGACTTCAAACAAACAAAAAACGATACCAATTCTTTAGAACATAATACAAAAAAGGGTTGCAAAAGAAACAAGTCATTAGATTTGAGCATCCTATGTTTTTCAAACGCTAAAGGTATCAGCAAATACAACCACTATCATATACAAGAGTCAAACGAAATCCACTGAACCCAAAATTCTAAATCTAGTAAAAAGTAGTCTATGACTCTACCAGCATGAATTCACATGATCAAGTAAACTCCTTCACTCATTGCTCTCAATTCAACTCCTTTTTTTTTTGGATAAAGAGTTCTCAACTCAACTCCTGCCTCCCAACTAAAACATATAAATTAAAATTCCCTTACACAACTCCATGGCATCGAATAGCAAACTACATCTGGCCGCAACTCAAGGCATGCTAAAGAAATCTTGAGGACTGTAGTAGCGGCACGGTGCATCCATCACCGAGGGCTGCAGAAGCATACAAATGGCAGTGTGTTAGTCACTTTGTAAATTCTTCAATCAACCAGGTGAAAAGATTACTGGTTAAACACCACCACATTTGGACCTGGAGAAAAGTTCTATCATGACAAATTGATGTCAACGACTTTATTGTCCCCTGCCCAAGGAGGGATCTCAATTTTGTACTAAGTGTGGGCATTGGCAAATCAATGAAATCTCTCAAAAGGGTTTTGCTAAATCCTACAAGACCACTAGATTACCAAAAAAAACCTTGAAAAAATGGTATCGTTCAAGCATATGCCATATATCATGAGCTTCTTAAATACCTAAGTTCATCATATGCAATTTTTTTTTTTAGGGGTCCAACTCATATATATTAGACATCTATTGACAATGGGCACAGGCCTCCCTAACCCCTTTGAACATTTCAAATGAATCAGCAAGGAAAAAGGAAACGGTCATACAAACTTTATTTAGTCTAAATAATCAGCAATTCAGTATGAACATTGAAACTGCCAATACGCAAGATGTTAATCAAATATTCATCAAGTCACAACCAAAAACAATTGCCTGCATAGATCCTCTTTGTATGACATGAAGAGACAGACTTCTAGAAGACAACTTAGAGGAACTTAAAAGGCAAATTACCTATAGGATTGTGAGCGAGATCCAGAAGGACTGCGGCTATCAGCCCTCAGACTCCTTGACCTACTGCGTTCAATGTCCACTTCACGAGGGCTCCGACCGTTCTCCTTTGGACTTGGAGACCGGCTATAATCTCGCCTATCATGAGGGGAACGAGATCGTGAAATTGATCTAGATCTTGCAGGAGAGAGATACTCATCCCTTGCCCCACGGTTCCTGCCTCAGCCACAACAGTGGGGAAAATATTAACAGAAGAATAAATCAGCGTGTTGAACAGATATGATTCCATTCAGACTTTAAAAAGCACAACACAACCGCCTCCCTCTATAACAGGAAAGAGAACCTGTCCAAGCAGTCTTCATGGAGCTCCAATGAGGTATGTTCAATAGGTACTTATGATACTATATCATACTTATACAAGCACAAGCTTCTATTAACATCATTTTTAAAACTGATCAACTGAAACATGACTTTTACCTGCACCATTTTCAGGTTTCCGAACAAAATTATGACAAGTAGATCCAAACACTGAGAATTATGCTCTATTAAGCTGTACTGGTTGATCAGCTTCTGACAAGTTCATAGCTCTCTTTGCCCCAACTTTCTAAAAATCACATTATCTTTTTCTTGGACAATGTCACCATACCACAACCAGTAAAACTTTGGCCTTTCTCGTTCGAAGATGATTTCTTTCTTTGGCCAACTATAAGCTCTAATCTTTCTTAACTGGATGGTATATGCAAAAGAAGATATCAAACTTAAAAAATCACTTTCTTACTAATAAACTGTTGAAATTCGCAAGGGACAAAAAGAAAGGGAAAAAGAAGAATCATAGATAACTTTTGATTTTAAACTCTCACCAATGCTTAACTTCAGCCTCACAGAACAAATGTCAACAAATAAATAGAATTCATGCAACTAAGACAATGTAATAAGTAATAGATTGTACTCATGGAGAGGGTTCGATAGGTAAAGTAAGCAAGTTGCCCATCACTCTATGATCGCTTTTCTTGTTAAACTTTATTAATCAACAAGTCTTTAAAGTCTCCCTTTACACTTTAATATCTGCATAAACAAGGAATTAAGTAGATTGTGTACAATTTCCAGCAATGCACCCTGTATAATGTAAGGAGGAGAGAATAATCCGCATGCATCAAACATTAGATTTAGTCGCTTTGTTTAAAATATGAAAACATTCAAGAAAATGAAATATATATTCTACAATGAACGCATGTAGAAAAAACAAAAACACTGAAGTCTGGCCTAATGACATCATAAAACCAAGTAGGGCCAGCTTCAGGTTAGTAAATAGAGTTATTATTAGTTTATCAAAATATTTCTACAAGCATAAATTTCCACTCAATGTGGACCTAGTCTTACATTAAAATTACAAACAAAATCATTTAGGTTATACTGAAAAAGATATGTACATTAACATTGAACAAATGCTTCAATTGAAGGTCTGGATACTCCATAAGTACCAAAATTCAAAATCCTACACTATGTTTCTCATCCAAAAATAATGTTATGACATGTTATAGTGCACCAAAATAGGGTTCAAATTATGGTAGTACGTAGTAGTTAGAAAATAGGGATCAAATGTTATAATACCAAAACTTCAGGCAACTTGCTAGTTATCAAAATAGGAACAAATAATATTTCAAATTATGGTAGTAGCAAGAAGAAATGGAAACGGCAGGACTATAATGATATTAATGCTGCTACTTGCTAGTAATAAAATGAGTATGACAAATAAGATCCAACCTTGAGTCATGCCTGGCAGGTGAAGGAGAGCGCGAGTAAGCTGCAGTCAAATAAAAGAAGGTGCTGAGCATAAAATGAGGGTGTAATCACAATATTGCATCACAATGACTTCTAAAAACATCAAGCAACCCAAATATGATTTCTTCTTTTCATGAAAGTCATTTAAAAGAGCAAGATAAATGTATTGACACTGACAACGATATCGCCGTCTTGGAGACCTTGCTGGAGACCGCCTTCGGTAGCTTCTGCCACTAAATATGAAAAGCAATAAATTGACCAACGATATATCAGTCCGAGACTAGAAATAATCCTTTCATGAGAAGATATTCAATCCAAACCAAAAAGGATATTGCAAGATAGAAGTTAGGTGGAAGGTCATAGAACCTTGAACGTGAAGTCACACGCATTTCTTGAGGAGTTTTCCTGTTCTCCTCAGCAAACACAATTCGTATCTCCCGACCACCTATAACTGTATGATTTAGCTGTTGTTTTGCTTCAGCTGCATCTTCTGCAAATCGGAACTTTACAAACCCAAATCCCCGGGGCTCCCTACAATTGACATGAAATTTATATAAATATTTAACAAAATAAATACAAAGAAACAGGTCGTTACTGTTAGTCTGTCATAAACCCATATATTAAAAACACAAGAAATATAAAGCCGGTTGGTACTAACTGGAGAAAGGGTTGCCACGACATCACCGGTCACAACACAATATTATCTGATAAGCAGTATTCATTTTCTGTCCAATTAATAATTGTTACCTTTTAAGCAGACAACTTTCTCTTAAGAAAACAGATATTCTGGCTTAAGTTTACATATGGAAGTGAGCATTTTTCTGAGGGAACGATACATCTGTCTATATTTAATACAACATCTGGTAGTAAGGCAAAAAACCTGAATACTATATGAAGCAACAGATAAATTTTAGGCAAAATCACTTGTTAATTCAAGTATACAACACAGAGAATAATATAATCTCCATTGTCATCTAATTTATACTTTTGTAGCATCTTTATTATCAACAAAATTCAAAAAATTGTTTGAACTAAAATGTTAACCACTCTCATAACACACTAACCAAAATATCATTTCCTATCAACAAATTTCTTATTAATCGTCCTTATCTTCTCTTAGATTAAGTGTGCACTCAGTCTAGGTTATTAAAAGAATTTGGAGATCCCTTCCATATACAGAAATTTTAATCCTCATTTCATCAAATTGAATTGTTCAAAAATCTTCGCTAAATAACTACAAGAAAATTAAATTGTTAAACAATCTTCACTAGATAACTACAAGATACAAAAGGCAATTTAAACTCTGAAACTTCAATGCTGCTCCAAACTTCTGATCTCACTAACTTAATTTCAAAAACAATATCAATTTTCTAGATCTTCCATTCATAAGTAATGTAGCCATAACTATATTTTCTAGTGTGGATACCCTAATAGGTAGGAGAAAAAGTACCAGTCAATTTATTAATTAAGATAACCAAAACTCTATTTTATAGTGTGGATACCCTGATAATTAAGAGAAAAAAGTACCAGGAAGTAATAAATTGGTTTCTTCAACACCCAAGTGCGCACAAGCTAACATGACAAAGTAGTCATACCCAGTGTAGTAGTTCTTAGGCAGATACACATCCTTGACAGGACCAAATCGCTCAAACGGAGTCCTAAGATCTTCCGGCCTGAATGAATGCAATCAAAACACTAAGTCGTTGTTCTTAATAATTCATAGCATAGATAGACAATTGGAAACCATAAAACAATACAATGTAGAGTGATTACACACATCTTGACAATAAATTACACGCAACAAAGGCTCCACTCGACCAACTATTTATATAATATAACTACTAATCATAATTCCAAAAACAAACTGTATTTTCCCACTGCTCAAACATCGAAACTCTAGACAGAGAAAATAACACTAATAGCGTACAAACGCACAAGTAAAATTGCCATCCACTTCCTCTAACAAACTAAGAAAGTAAAACATTAGGGATAACAAATAAGGCTCGAAGAAGAACATGAAATACCTGGCATCAAGAGGGAGATTGCGCACGAGTAACCCAGAAGGAGCGGGAGAGCGACGGTCCCTGTAAGACCTGCTTTCGTGGTACCGGTCTCGAGGGTCGTCGTCATACCGCTTCCGCCCGCGCGGCGGGCTTCTGCTGCGCCGGCGAGGGCTGTAGCTTCTGCTCCGGCTCCGGTACCTCGCCATAGTGAGTTATGAACGTTTCTCTCTGGGAAGACGAAGCGCTACCAAGAACCTGCAAACGTGTATCACACGACAGAAAAAACCCTAACCCTAACCTAACCCTAGTGGGAAAATGAAGATTGGAGAGATGAAGATGATAGGGCTGCCCAAAGGCCTAAACCCTACGGTTCAAATATTTAAACGTCCACCGATGGTCCGATCGGGGTAGAACTGAAAATAAGGGCTTGTTTGGGAACGGGAATTATGCAAATATTAGGGGAAATCAATTTTGTAAATTTTTTTATTTTGTATGCTTGTTTAGTTTGTCCCCACGTAGCTACCTATTTCCCATGTAAAGGTATAAAAACAATAATGTAAGGACATAATTTTCCTTTTCTATTAAAATTTAAACTTTGTAATCTTTGTCGTAAGTTTAAATAAATTGAAAGTTTTAAGTAAAAATGGATTAATCCGGTCAAATTTAGACGTTGACAATATTTTTCTCATAAATTATCAACATGGTTGTCTTAATCATGGTTCAAATAAATAAATAAATAAATATATATATATATTTTGTTAGTTTATGAATTTCGAACATTTGATCTTTTTGTCCGATTATATATGTCTCTATCAATTGAGTTATATTTTCTTAGTACGACAACATGTTGTGGTGAGGATTCGAATCCATGACTTTTTAATCGAAAATATATGCTTTAACTATTTCAACTATATTCGAATAA
The DNA here is from genome assembly GCF_001995035.1 of Momordica charantia. The sequence continues at coordinate 2,547,295 of NW_019104498.1, forward strand.
GGGATGGCAATGGGATGGGGCGGGGGCCATCCCCATCCTCGCCCACAAAATTTTGGGGATGAGAGAACAAGTCTCCAACGGGGCAGGGATTTTTCCGATTGGGTTCTCCGGGATAACCCATCCCCATTATAAATATTTTTTTAATTAATTTTTGTTATTACTCGTATAAAAAGTGAACAAAAAATGGTTAAATGAGATATTAGATTTAGCTTTTTTACAAAAATTAAAAAGTATTTATAAAATTAATATATATTAATAATAGGAAAAGCAATAAAATATTAAACGGGGACGGGGACCGTACGAAGAATCCTCCCCCGTCCTTGTCAGGGACCCCGATTGAGATCCCTAGTTTAACCCCGTCCCCGATCAAACCGGATATTTTCCGACCCGATCGGGTGGATACCCGCATGGATCGGGTCCCGCGGATTTTTTTGTCATCCCTAATTCGAATTGGATTGTTTAGTTGTCTTCATGATATATTTAATAAAAAAAAATTAATTTCACAAACTTAATCATATATAAAATTGTTTGTCGGATTATTCTAGCCATACTGGATCGCATATAGGTTTCTCAAATCAAATTTTGACTTTTTGACTAAGTAAGTTATTGATGTAAACTTTGTAAAAATGTAAGAGTTTGTTAATTGTTTTTGTTTCTCATTTCCAATAAATATTTCTAACATTGTGCTTAAATGTTTGAAACAACACAATCAAGTTTATTGTTTGTTTTCAATTTTGTCCAAAATATAAATAAAAATATTTTTTTGTTCTTGTTGATTCATAAAATATTATTTTGTTACTTTATATTTGTATTAGACGATAAACAATAAATTGTTTTGTGTTAATCTTGAAAAAAAAACTAAATCTATTGCAAATTTTATAATAGGTAACCTTTTAAAATTAAATTCAAAAAGTAGATCCGATTCATTTATTAACGATCATCTTGACTATATTTATAACTATAGGTTAACTAGTTAACCTTAATTGATTCATTTATACATTATCGTATTAACTATATTTAAACCATTAATTAACTAATATGTCCAATACCAATTGATATGAAAACTCTAGCGAATTATAATTAGGAACCTTTGTGTACGTGAACCCCTAATTCTCATTCACTAAAATCCCCAAAATAAATTTAGCACAACCCTAAAGAAGGGTTAGAATAAGGTTACCTTGTTGATCGAATACCACGAGACAATGAGAGCTAGTTACCTACTCAATATTGAACAGCCCACAAGAGAGGTTTATCAAACCCATCTTGAATATTCCAAGTTTGCAAAATTCAAGCGCACTTGGCTTGCTGAAGAGAAATGACTCAAATGCTCAAATTTTCATTAAAACTTAATTGTCCCTCACAACCTAAATGATAACCCTATATATGGCTTACTGATAAAAATAACCTAGGTGAGATCAAATACCAAAATCTTAATTTATTTTGGTATAAATAAATAAATTACTAATATCAAGGTTAACACTTTAGACTAAGGTCTAATGGTTAAACCCTAACTAGCATAAACAAAAGTAAATAAATAAAATCAACATCTTCGCTGAAGCTTGATGGAGACTTGCTAATTCATATCATCAATTATTGGTGAGTACGTTAAAAAAAATATCTTCATGAAAACTAAATTCAACTAGAATTTATTAGATAAGACATTTATTATCTACGTCACTGTAAACTCCCATAACTCAAGAATCTACTATTTTATTTAGGGTGGGAAGGTCAAATTATTACCCTCACTATTGCGCTAACAAACACATTCATATATTTCTTAAAATCAAACTCAATCCTATACCTACCCACATTTATTGAATTTAAAAAAATATTAATTTTTCTTATCTTTTATTAATTAACTCGTATATTCATTATCAATTACTAATTTACTGAATCAAAAAAAAATTATTAATTTACTAATATATCCAATGTCAAATAAATTTAACGGAACTACTCTCTATGGCTTTATATTAGATTTATCACCAACTCACTAATGAAAAAGAAAAAAAAAATTGAGATCCACCATCTTGACAGACTTGTAATATTCGACAAAGTCAGAAGTTTAAATCCTCCCTGCAGTCAATATCCACGTAAGAAAAGGAGAAAAAAAAAAACTTGTGGCCCAAAACAAAATAGAGGTCCACCACATTGGCTGGCTTGTAATCTAAGCATATAGTGTTGCCCACAAGTGAAGATATTAGGTGGTGTAGTACACTATGGTGTCATTCCGAATTAAATCTGTCTCATTGGGAATCTTTTTTCTTATTTTATTTTATTTTTCCATCAAATAAATGTACTACTAGATTCCTTGCAAAGCTTCCATCAACCAGTAGTTAGACTTATATCCTAAAAAGAAAAAAATAATAATAAATAATACGTGGATGAGTTTTGATTTTTTTATTGTATAAGATAAATTAAATCTTTATCGCTTTATGTTCTAAATCTGGTAAGTGAGTTCTAACTTTAAATTTATTAAATTAAATCCAACTTTTAAAATAATAATGTGAAAGTGTAGGACTATTTCTAGGTGTTTGCAACGGATAATATAATTGTATTGTTAATCGTCTATTTTATTTTTTAAATACTTTTGTTATACATAAAATTTAACATTAAATGTATAACATCGTTATCGAAATTGGAATATAAAAATGATACATGATTATTAAATTATAAAAGTCAACAAATTAGTGGACAATTCATCAAATTTTTTTTCTTTTGTTTTTTTTTTTTTAATTACGTTTATTTATGCATCTCAATTTCAAAGTTTAGTTGAACCACTTTATGACTGCAAATTGCACCTCTTTTGTACTTCTCACTAAAAAAACAAAACTATATGGTAACTTTCAACAAAAATCAAGGTAAATTATATTTTATTAAAAATTAACCAATTTCAACAAACATCAACTTAGGCACAAAATTAAGTCATGTTAATGCACAATATTAAACCATTAAGTAATTTTCATAATAATTTAAAAAAATAAGTAATTATCATAAAACTTATAGATTTCAATAAAAATCTAACTTCAATATGTATTTTTTTTAAGTCCCATCAATCTCGTACTAGAGTCGTGTTTTATAATTCGATGAATGCATGTGATGATATTTTTTTAGTGATTATTCAAACAAAAGTGTTATAAGGTACAAATGGTAACAATTATTCAAATTTAAGGTATGTCTCACAATACTTACTAAAATCTAATACTAAATCAGTATAATGTAAAAATTGATACACTATATGTACGTTTAAATTATTTCATGTAGTAAACACATGAGATACCATAATTTGTAGGGTCATATTTGAAAATCTATCATGTAATCATCATAGTTGGCTCATTGGTCCAAATAAATTATGGTTAATTAAGAGAAAATGAATTCAAACTGCACGACGGCCACCTACCAAAAATAAATCTACAATAATTTCTTAAAAAAAATGTACCATATAATAGAAATGTTTTTGTTAACTCAATCAAGAACCTTTCTTTTTTTAGAGACAACACAACCATATTTGAAATATAGATATCATATAATAAACACTCCACCCAATGCTGGCTTCACCGTATACGACTACAATACATGCTAACTTCACACATTAATACATATATTAAAAAATACCACTTATTAAACAATTGATTATGTTGTTCAAATAAATGATTATAAAATAACAGGTACAACCCGATGATTGTTTTTTAAAAGTTAAAGACTAACATGAACATTATGAAAATTGGATATTAGTATAAAATAAATCTAAAAGTTTATGAACCAAAATGAAAAGTAAATTGATTGTTACTTTATGTATATAAGTTCGAATACTCCATCCTCTTCCAAAAAGAAAAAATATTTGCAGCTTAATAACTGATCTGGATGATTACATGCTAAAATTTAAATACTAAATAGTCATCAATATTTTGTAGTTCAACCATCGCAAATAGATGATAATAAATATTATATATATTCAACTATACTCAAAACTATCAACCAAATGTAGTAGGGTAAGACGGTTGATCCGTGGATAGTCGAGGTGCGTGCAAGCTGGTCCGGAAATACGAATATAAAAAAAAAATTATACTCGAAATAGTAATAAATTTTAGATTATAAGAATTTAATAATCTGATATTATATAGGGTTAAATTGATGTTTCAATATAAGTAAAGAGATAAAAATTAAGTCGATGGGTTAACAAAAAAAACAAAATTGATGTATGAAATTGGTAGAATATATAGGCATGTGACACCTATTAATGTAGGATTTGGATTCAAGATGTAATGTCGAAATGTTTCAAGATATACACACTCGAGTGGTGTGTTAACCCCAATACACTCTAAATACAATATGATTGTGCAACGATACTTTGCACGTTCTATGCCTCTCTTATTTTAGAGTTAGATAGTGTCATCAGAGTTGATTTAGGCGCATCTCGATGAAGTGACTAAATCTATTTTTTTTAAAAAAAAAAAAAGGAAAATTGAAATTATAAAGCCATGAATTTTGTAGAATACAAGGGCATGCGACACAAATGGCGCGTGGATACAAAATAATTTCCACCCTCTCAATTGCAATCATTTGGCAAAATAAATCAGAATTAAAAATTAAATTTATCTGTGTGTCTCGAGAGGAGCCCACCAGAGGAGCAA
>NW_019104498.1:2552479-2570373 GCF_001995035.1 Momordica charantia
AGGGTTTGCCTTCGTTGCGCTAATGCTACTGCGGTCATGCTCGATGGAGAGACTAAAAGATATTGCCAGCAGTGTGGCAAGTGAGTTCAATTCGTGGTGCTTGTGTTTCGAAATTCACTAATTTTTTTTTATCCATTGTCAAGTTTGTTATGTTAATCTGGTGCTTACCAACCAGTTCTTGCTGATTTTGCATCATGTTCAGGTGTCTGATGCTACTGGTTTGTGATCAGTCATTGGTATTCGATGGTGGTGTGCATCTTTTACTTAATGGCAGTCGTCGTTAGATTAATTTTTTTTTGTCACACGTTATACTCTTATAGAATGCATATTCTTACTTGTTCACTTCAATGGCATTGCATGACTTTCCTGCTTTAATTCTATCGTTCATTCTATATTTTTATTCTACTGGGGCGGTCTTTAAATTGTTTTCTCAATCATGGAAGTGCTCCATGTATTGAATTAATTCTACATGTTGAGTGCGTCCTTCCCACCTTTTCTCCCTTATAGTGCACCACATGCTTTTCTGGAAATATTAGTCTCTACGAGATTCATGATGATGAGTTAAAAGTTTAGCTACTAATGCTTGGTGTTTGTCTCCAAAAATTTTTCAGGTTTCATGTTTTATCTGATTTTGATGAAGGCAAACGGAGTTGTCGAAGAAAATTAGAGCGCCACAACAATCGACGACGAAGGAAACCTATTGATTCCATTGCTGCTATTGAAAGTGATGGAGCAGGCGTGCATCTTGAAGATGTTTCTTGCGATGGAGATGTGGGGAAAGGTAATCTAAACCAGCTGGAGCAAGAGTTATGCTTGCTTTATTGTTACTTTTCTCATTGGCATGTTTTTCTTACAGAGAATATTTTTTTCAACAACCAAACTGATCAAAAGGAGGTGGTGCATTTGGATTCTGAAGATGGGCTGGTAGCCTCCACTGTGTGTTCAGCACCCGACTTGCCGAATAACATGGATAGCGGGTTAACTTTTGTGCCAATGGGTGAAACTCAACTGGATGGAGTAAAAGATAATTCCAAATCTCTTGCTTCATCCTACTGTGAAAATAAAAGCACGTATTCATCAATGGTGGGTCCTTATTGGAGTGATGCTTAAAAGTTTTTTTTTCCTCTCCTTTCTATTTCTGTTCATGTTAGGACATACGATGACTCCAAATCTCCTTGTTATAGTGTCCAACAGGCCGAATATCATTCAAGCTGTATGATTGGAATCCAGCAGAGTTCCCCAGGAGACTTCGGCTCCAAGTATTTTCATCTTTACAGTTTAGTACTTAATGAAGAAAAATTCTGTTTAGCAGAGATATTAGAATTTGGTTAATCTGAATTCAAATGCATTGCAGATATTTGAATGGTTGGCCAGTATGCCTGTTGAGTTGGAGGGATATATCCGGCCTGGTTGCATAATTTTGACTGCATTTGTTGCAATGCCAAATTTCATGTGGATAAAGGTGATTTTGAGTTGATGTTTTCAAATATAACGTTAGTTATAATACGGTAGCATGTTTACTTTCTATATCCTGTTGATTGTAACTATCAATTTAAGATCAGGCTTTTTAGTCATTTAAGTACTTGTATAGCTAATTAATCACTTCATGTAATAGCTTCTGCATGTCTGTCCCTACCCATAATTAATTAGGCTGCATTGTCCTCTCTGAAATCTTTGTCCTCGTGGTTCCATGTTTCCTTGTCACCGAAAGTTTATTAAACTAATTAATGTCCCAAACCACTGACAGTTACTTGAAGATCCTGCGACACATGTGCACAATTTTGTAGTTGCACGTGGAAGACCTCTTTGGGGGAGTGGCAACATGTTTGTTTATTTAAACAACATGATTTTCCATGCTGTGGAAGGTGTGTCAAGAATCCAGTATTTTAACTTTTTATTTGTGATGAATATGGGCACGTTTCATGAAACATTCAACTATTCATTTAAAGGTTACCCACCACCCCTTTTTTATTTTTTATTTTTTATTCATGAGCTATGGCCTTGATGCAAGTTATCCATTTTTTGCTACACTTATTTCATTTGATGAAGATATAAAATATTCTATCATATGCCAAAACTTGAGAAAAAATTTCTTACTGCATTATCTTTTTCCTTTATCTTGGAAATCTAGTTGGCCTTCTTTATTTGTTAGTGGATGTTGTTTCAGGTGGTTGGTAGAAGGCCTAAAATTTTAAGCAACAACTATGTGGAATATCAACTATCCCGATAGGGTTCACCGACCTCGGTGAACATGTTGATTGTTGAATTTTACCAACCATCTAAAATATGAAACACCAGAGCACACAATATCTACAAAAGAGTTAAATAAGATTACTAGATCTGATTGAAGGTTTTAATGCTGTCCAATGACTAGAGATTGAGCCCATATTTTCTTGAAATTCTTTTGGGAATATGTCCATTGTTGAATTCTTGTACCGTTTGTCTTTTAAATTTACTTAATGTTTTCTTGTGATTTTTTTTAAATATGTACAGGAGGAAGTGTGATGAAACTTAAGATGGATGTGCAGGCTCCAAGACTTCACTATGTTCATCCTACATGCTTTGAGGCTGGAAAACCCATGGAGTTTGTTGCTTGTGGAAGTCATTTGCGACAACCAAAATTTAGGTATTAAAATAATAGAATTATACTCACTTGAGGTTCATTTTGACCACCAAAAATTTCCCTCTACATGCTTCTCCAGACTTATCTATATTGTTATCATTTGGTTTTTTGGTAAAAGGAAAGGTTTAGCTACCAAATCGCTTCTTTTTTGGTTATTTGGTTCTATTGCATTTCTTTAAAATTTCCCTTCATTATTCCTGCATGCAACTCTCACAATCCATAAATCGAGATTATGCATCCTGCATCTTATTAACTTTTAATTTTTGATTCTATAAAAGATTTATTAAGGTTTATATTTTTCTGAATGATGATGCTTACCAAAATTTGGATAGAATATTTGGTTGCTTCCGGGGCAAGCTATTTGGTTGAAGACTCAAGGATTTGGCACCTAAGCGATCCTGCTGCTAAAAAAGATTCTGAAGTCTCCCACTCCTGTAGTATTAGTTGGAGTGAGGCCCAGATACATGCATTGTCTGAAAAGAAAGTTAATTTCTTTATTTTTTTTCCTTCAGTGCTGGGAGATAGCTTTGTTGTTTTATTTGGCATCTTATTGACTACTTTTCTAAACCAGCAAATAGTAGCCTTGAATGCAGAAAGATATTTCGTGATAAGCCACTCCCTCAAAGGCCAAATAAATAAGAAAAGTGGGGAAATTGCATGCTTGTACATATGGCTGGAAGAAATTAAATATTCTGTAAACTGTGGAGTTTCTTTGCTTCATTGTATATATGCTTAAGAAAAGGGTCCATGCCTATCACAATAAATTTCATTATCTATGCTGAGAAAGTCACTTATGCTCACAGGTCTCTTGTATCTTTCTCTGGAAAGTATCTTGCACACGATCACTCTTTTGTTTCTCCCCATTGTCACAACGAAGGTGATGCTAAGTGTAGTGACCACCAGTTATTCAAGATATACATCCCTCACACTGAATGCAATCTTTTTGGCCCTGCATTTGTGGAGGTATATTTTCCATCTCACGTTCTTTAATTATTTACTCTCACCATTCATCGTATCCTTCAATGTTTAAACTAACATCCTAACACTGACTAATATAAAATTAGGTTTAGACTTATTGACGTGGGAATAGACTAAGAAAGGGAAATATTGGTTATATCTTCTTTTCTAGTATTTTTATTCTTACATTCCTCTCATAATCTTTTTGTAAATGCACTGTGTAGGTGGAGAACCAATCAGGCTTGTCAAATTTTATTCCCATACTCATCGGGGATAGAGAAACATGTTCTGAAATGAAGATTATACAAGAGCGGCTTGATATGTCCCTGCTTTTGGAAGCTACTGGTTCTTCACAGGAATTTTGTGAAAGTTCTTCATTGAAACAAAAAGTATATTCAGAACTCATGACGGACATATCTTGGGTACTTAAAAAGCCTACACCAGAGCCACTGCAGCACATTTTGAATTCGTCACAGATTCAAAGATTCACTCGTTTGTTGAAATTTTTGATATGCAATGACTCATGTGTCATTTTAGGGAGAGTTTTAGAACATCTTAAGATTGTTATGGAAAATGTAGAAACAAATGGAGCGGTCAATGGCTTCAGCTATCCTGAATTAAGTTTTTTTGAGAAGTATTTGGACTATGCTAGAGACGTTCTTCGACTGAATCTTCGTAAAACTGGAAATCCGGTGCTGAACTTAGGATATCTAAAGCCCAAAGGGGACTATGATTCTCAAAGCGGCTCGGAGAACAAATTGGTTTCAGTTGTTCCAAGCATTGGACTGGTGAGAATTTCAATTTTGCTGCAGGGTTTCTGATATTTGAATTTGTTTTTCATTCTTATTTAAATTATCTAGATCTATGATTTTTGGATAAGTAGCCTATAAATTTTATAGTAAGCAAATAACCAAGTACACAGGAAGTTAACAAACAAGCCAAGTGAGTCAAAGTTTTAAAAAGGAAATCATAGAGACTGAATAATGTAAAAATGGAACTCCAAAGGGAAGCTCTAAAGTGGACAACCTCCATAATCTCCTCCACTTGAATTTTTATCAGGATATGTGGTTTTCATGCTAAACTTCTTAGAACTTTTACTTTGGGTTTGAAGGGGTGACCTGTGAGCAATATGTGAGAGTACTAATAGGGATATATTCGGAATATTATTAGTATGCTAGTGGGGGTATTTTGGTAGTTAGTTAGGGTCGGGCAGAGGAACTAGGGAGAGGAGGGGTATCATTGAGAATATTTTAGTGTGATGAACTTGGGAGAGAGATAGCACTCTCGAAAGACTATTTGTAATTTCTCTTTGATGTTGCAATATAGTTCTATTGTCACTTTCTGGTAGTCGAGATCCTAACGAATTGGTATTCGAGCCTCGATTCTTGCCATGGGTCTTGTATTAGAGTAGTTGCAGAGATTATTGGTTGAAGAGGGTGATTTTCTAAAGGAAGTGCAACGGGAATTAGAAGAAGTGTGGCGAGTGATGGGAGAAATGTGAAATCGATTGACAAATTCAAATTGTAGAAGGGCAGGAAGAGAATAGAAATTTGACGAGTGCAGAGCCAAGCTTGTGGTAGTGGTAAAAGAGACATTGATGGTGGAAGGATAAACTTTGAGTAAACCCGTCCTAAAGTTATTAGGCTTTCGGAAGCAGGTGGAACATTGTACTAAAAAATGTCGACCGGAGCGTGATGGAAAATCAATCCAGCTTTGGAAGGGTTTTCGTGCCAGGATCCCTTGAGAACATACAAGAAGAATAGTTGTCGACTGAGGGTGAGGATATTGGAGAGGAGAAAAAGAAGGCAACAAACCCAACAAAGTAAGTTCGAAAAGAAGAATGAAGGAGAAATGGATGGGTGAGGAAGGAATGTCAAGAGTATGGAGGACACATGGCTGAAATTTCAAGGCAGCCGGCAAGTGAAAGACACAACAGATGAAGAAGTGGCAGAATGGGAGGAGGTAGTGAAAAGTCAGCCATGGAGGTAGTGACCATTCAAGAGGAACTGGAGTTGCAAAAGAAAGAAGGGAGAAAGAGCTCTAATCACGTGACCCATGTGAATGGAGAAGATTCTGGAACAAAGCGTGGAGAAGATTATATAACAAAGTAAGGCGCAGGGTTTGAAAAGAATGAAGCAATTGGGTTGAGCTGGCTGAATTTCAATAAGGTTGTTGATTCCCATTTCTTTTTAAAGGCAAAAATAGTGGATGTTTTGGCAAATGGGTTTTGGGCCGGGTTATTCTTGGTTTTAGACCCAGAATCTGACCTGATTTGGCAAACACCCTACCATGTGGAGAAAGTAACCCTAGCCGCTGCAAGGAACTCCTCCTGCTGCCGTTCACCTACACTGCCAACACCATTGTGCTAGGGCAACTTTCATTGCCGACATTTATATTGTTGTCCACACCCAACTATTGCCCTCTGCCACACGTCTACATGTTGTGTGCGTTGCAAACACCTCAGAATGGATTCAGTGTCACCCCCATTTCATGTAGCCTTTGCTTCGACATCATACCGTCGTATGTCGTGTGTCCATTTGCCATACACCATCGTCCACGGTCATCTGTCGCACACCTATGGTTGCCACCGTCTGGTGCACACCCCATCAGAGCAACCGACCCAACTAAGAGCGGGGTAATGTGAGAGTACTAATAAGGACATTAGTTAGGGGTGGCATTATGGTAATTAGTTAGGGGTGTGTTGGTTATAAGTGGTAGAAGAATAAAGAGATTTATAGTGCATAAGCAATGGACATGAAGATGTTCTGTGTGTTGTTTATAAGTGGAGGAAGAATAAAGAGATTTAGAGTGCATAAGCAATAAGCAATGGACATGAAGATGTTATCTGTGTTTTTTTAGTCCTTCCAAGGCAAAGGGGGCAGCAACTTAGAGAAGTTAGCAGCGAGAATTTCTTTTTTGATTGACATTACCTGTATTATTACCTCCCAGGCTTACAGTGTCCTTACTACCAATGGTTCCCAACCGGCCTCCACCCTCTTCCCTCGCATTTGGCAAGGAAAATGCCCTAGAAAAGTAAAGTTCTTCTGCTGGGAGCTTAGTCATGGGGCGATAAATACCCATGACAGGATACAAAGAACACATCCATACTTAGCTCTCTCTCCAAATTGCTGTCTTTTCTGTTATGGGGCTCATGAGACTCAGGGCCATCTCTTTATCCATTGTTCATTTGCATCTCGTTTTTGGAACCATCTCCTCACTGCCTTTTGGATGGAAGACAGCCCTTCTCAACAAGCCATCAACCTTTCTTGATCAACTTTTGGCGGGACATCCTTTCAAGAAGGAAAGAGCAACTCTTTCGGTACAGTTTGTTCGGGCCTTTCATTGGAGCTTATGGTTGGAGAGGAACAATAGGATCTTTAATGACAAAGCCCTTCCTTTTGACATCTTTTTTAATAGAGTTATTTTTCTAGCTCGTGGTTGGTGTAAATGTTTCTACCCCTTTAATTGCTATTCTCTAAGAGTTCTTATTATAAGTTGGAAAGCTTTCTTGTAATTGCCTTTTTGGCCTTTTGTATATTTCATACCATCAATGAAATATTGTTTCTCATAAAAAAAGGAAAAATCTAATTTTCTTTGGAATTATCTTGCACAAGATTGCTTGAAGAGTTTCTCGCTCAGGATATAGACTCTATTAGTAAGATGAAGAATCAAAGATTTGATAGAAAATGATTTAACTTCCAGAAAAGCCTATTATTTCGAAGGATTGAGGAATATCTTTGAATAGTTTGTAGGAAGGCTGTAAAATCATGGATTTCTCTATTGGAACACCAAAAGAAAATCACGATATAATGATTTTCCAACTCTCTCTCGCTCTCTAATAGAAAACAGAATTCCATGATGTAACTATGCAGGCTTGGAGCTTGTTATTACATAGATACTTTAAAATATTTGTTGTTAGCGATGGATTTGCTGATTAGTTGTAAGACTTAAACCTTCCTCCTTAACAAGCTAAAAAATGAATGCTTTCGGATATTAAGTTGTTTGGTGAGGTTGACTATCACAAATCTTCTTTTGACCAAGAACACAGAAGGTCTCCCGGTTCCAGAGCATACGAGTTAAGCTTAAAACCAAGCTAGCTGTCAACTATATGTGAACTACACCTATCTTCTTTGAAATTGACACAAAGCTGTAGTGAGAGAGCCAGAAACTCTCAATCTTTGAAGGCATTGGGCTCCAACTCTTTATTTCTTTTTTAAGAAAACGTTGCTCGCAACAGAAGTTTTGTAATGGTCTCCTACCACCTTAATTGCCCCGAAAGTATGAGCTATCAAACTCCCGCAGAATAGTTCTGGAATCTTATTACGAGCTTGAAACATGACCTGTAAATTGTTTATTTGTAGGAGCTGATTGGTTATAATTTTCAGCATGGGCCTTAAACAGGAATTTCTCGGTTATATTTCTTGTATTTGTTTTACCTGCAGAAAACGGAGGCAAGAGAAAGTGGCCATTTTCAAGCAGTTGCAGGTTCATCAACTTCTATTGGTAATGTGGAAACAGTGCCGCTTTTAAACGAAAAGCTCGGTGATAGAATGATGGTTCAACAGCATTCAAGAAAGCCATGCGGTCTTCTATTCTCAGGGACTCTTTTTAGGCGTCAGACTACTTTATTTGCAGTTACCTTCATTACAGTTTGTTTCGGAATATGTGCAGCCTTTCTACATTCACACAAGGTTGGCGAGTTTGCTATTACGATCCGCAGGTGCTTGATCGATAAGTTTTAGACGTGAGAAGAATGATCTGAACTTGAAAAAGCAGTCAACTTCTGATCCATTCATTTATTGCAGCTGAAAATTAGTTCAAGAACTGCCAATCTGTGGCATCCTTCTTCGCCAGCGAGTTTGAAATGGATGCCTTGACAAAAGCTTGGTCTCACACACCATTGCGTTGGGTGTGTTTTAAAGCAAAAAAGCCTCATTTTATTGTGAATGCTGATTTACCGTCCTACTTCCAGTCGTCCGGTGGGAATTCCGTGGCGACTACATGGAGTAAAAAGTTCGTTTTTGGTCGGACTGGATGTGGGATTCCTAACTTGTGTACATTTGTATCTCATCTGATGTAAGTTGAAGCAGATGCTGGACCAGTGTGTTGTAATAATTTCCAGGTTTCACCGCTAACAATGAAGTTCTCATTTGTCGCAGGTTAGACTACTCAGCCTTTTACACTAACTTCAATTCACCCCCTCCCCCAAATCTTACACACAGCACAAATGAAGAATAAAATGACCAAATCTACAGAAACCTCCTTGAATTGGAGATTTGTTTGAGCTGTTTTTCAGGTTTCCAGGTAATGGCGCAACCATTCTGAAGTTTTTGAGACTGATAGGAAGGTTTTATATTGACATACTATTTGAGCTTTCAATGCTTTCAAAGTCATATTTCTACTTTGTATTCCCATTTTCCATTTGTTGATGCAGTTGATATGCACCAAATCTATGTCAACCCGAGTATAACTCAGCATTTCTCGAGTATAACTCAGCATTTCTCTAGTAATGACCGGATCTAATGAAACCTCCTTGAACAAGAGATTTCTTCTTCTAGCTTTCGAGGTAGTGGTGCAACCATTTATATTGATACAATTTCTGAGATTTCAGTGCTTCTGAAGTCGATATTTCTACTTATATTTTGTCAACTCGATCTTCAATATGGTTGATATAGACAAATAGATTGATCATGTTGGGGTTTTTTCTACATTTTTTTTCCTAGCTTGAGGTGTACCCAACCAAGCTTGAATGTTTCTTTCGGCCTTGCACCTGTGGTGATATGGATGTGAGATGGAATAACTAGTCTATGAACACGGGTAGAAATGTTGACATCGAAAGCATTGGAAGCTCAAAGAACGTAGCAATCAAAACTCAAAGTTCAAAATTTTCACGATAGTTATAATATATCAATTAAAACCCCAAAAACACAGCCATTTATGATCTTTGTAATATATATTTTTTGAAATAGTTGTTTAAATACCAAAAGTTTTGTTAGATTCAAAGGAGATATGATTCAATGGCCACACGTTTTCATTTTGTTTAAATGATTTCTTGGCTGTTTGGGAAAAGAAAAAAACAACGAGCCAAATGATCAAGTTGGGTAATCTTCAAATTGCATCATTCTGACTCAGATCCTAATCTAAATTCATATTATTAAATAGGATTGGACAAATTGCAACCAACCATCTTGTCTTTAGTTTCAAAAAATAAAAAATAAAAAATCTCCACCTTGTGTAATCTTCAAATAATTATTTTTTAAAACAAATATTTAAAATAATTTTAAATTACTCGAGCTCCAAGTTTGTTTTTTAACCAATTATTAGTACTCAAGCATTAATAAATTCTCAAGGAGCTAGACATATGCCACAATAATATAAAGAAATAATTAAAATAATCATATATACATATTACTTCCAGAAAAAAAAACCATTAGTTTAAGTATTAAAAAAAAAATCCCAAGTTGCCACGAATTATTAACAATAGAAAAAGGAAAAAAACACATTAGGAAAATAATATTGAACAAAGAGCTGCGGCCATGGGCAGCCTCTGATTTTATTTACTGCGTATTCCTATTCCATATGATCCCAATGAAACCACGGCTTAGTTGCAAATTCTACTACTCTTCCGTTCACCCTATTATTTTCTTTTTTCAAAAAAAGTAATTTTCTAATATTGCTGGATCCCAGGGGCGGTTATTTTTCGGGAATGTCCGACATCTTAAGATGTGGATTTTTAGATGCCAGAGATTTTAAATGTACCGCATCTTCCTATTCCAGAAAACTGAAGGCTTCTCAGTCTAACGACGGTTTATAGTGAGTGCAGTAAATTGAGCTAGTAAGTCAAGTACAAAACAACCATTATCTACAAACGTACGGGCACATCCCAATATTTATGGGGTTCCATCTCAAAATCAATTGGAAATGAGAGGAGTAATCCATGTCGATTATAAACCACTGTTAGGTTCATCCTCTTTTCAACGTGAGATTTTTAACATGCCCCCTCAAGATCGTGGCTCTTTTGGCTCATCGATCTTGGCCGGATTCCATTTTTGGACCGGTTGCTGGTTTGAGGGTTTTGGGCTCTGATACCATATCAATATTCATATTCCATCTCAACTCCCTTCATCCTCAGCCACATCCTCATCATTTAAAAATAATTCGGACTCTAGAAAATATTAAAAAATTATTTATAAAAACAGAATTATAACGTGAATCGATAAAAAATAAGAAGAAAAATTTGGAGTAAACTCTCTCATGACACCGAATTTACATTATACTCGAGCACTAAACAGAATAAGTATTAGTTTGATATTGACTCGAGCAGCAAACTTTGAATTCGGGCTCCGACGTGGCCCCCAATGTCCACGTCACGCGAGTGACACGTAAGCCCACATGGAGTTTTTCTTCAATAATTTGGGCACTTGAAAATTGAAATAAGCTGCCAAATAATTGGGTTTGTTATTTTTCCAGCTTCCGTAGAGCTGGACACATAAATAAATATCAGGGCAGCCCCAGCTCCCATTTTACACATAACAAGAAACAGAAGAAGAAATGGCGATTGATGAAGATTTGGAGAAGCCATTGATGAGATCAAGAGAAGAAAAAACTGATGAAAATGGAAGCTGCAATATTATTATTGGGAATGGGATGGTTTATTTCAGCACCTTCGTTGCTGTTTGTGGCTCCTTCCAATTCGGATCATGTGTAACCAACCCTCCAACTCTCAAATTCTCTATCATTTGTTTTTTATTTTAATTCCTAAGTTTTCTTTTTAATCTTTCAAACTGATTAATTCAAATGTTTTAATACTGGTTGGGTTCATCTATTTTCGGTTTTGATTTATTTTTGTTGAGTTATCTACTTTTCAAACGTTCATTTTGGTAATTTTTTTACCAATCTTAGTTCGTATGCTTTCAAAATTTTTATTTTGATCGTGTAATTTTAGAAAGTAACCATTTTGATCCGTCCATTCTCATTCTTTTATCATTTCTTTCTATCACAATTTTAACGTAACATATTTGTGTATTAAAGAGTTTTTATATATATATATATTTGTTTTAAAATATCCACTTTCAAAATTGGTCATTTTAAAAAATATACGACAAAAATCGGTGTTCTTTAAAATGAACAAAAATTAAAAGTACAAGATTAAAGTGGACGTTTTAAAAGTTCAGGAACTAAAATGAACCAAAACTAAAACTAAAACGATCAAAATAATATTTAACCCTATTTTAAATTATTTGAATTCTTGAAATTTTAAAATATCTATTTCAGTTAATCATCTGATATTTGCTTACCTAGCACATTTGTATACATATTTAAAATTAAGTTATTAATTTCTCAAAAGCAAAAATGATCAAGCTATCATTATAATAGATTATATAATGGATATTTTAAAAGTTTTTCAGAACAAAACTTAGAAAATTTAACTTGAAACTAACTACCCAATTTGTGGTCCAAAAATATATATATATATATATATAGCAACAAAAAATAGTTCAAATTTAGTTTAGATACTATTTTTTACTTGTATTTATTTTAATCTATATATTTTTTAATTTTATTTATTTTAATTACTGTATCTCCGAAGCATCTATTTTAGTTCATACATTTTTAAAATGAACCAAAGTGACAGAAAATAATATCTAAACTTTCTATGAATTGGAAATATGTATCAATTATCGTTGAGTTATGCTTAAAAAAAATTGTATTTTGTAATTAAAGAATATCTGAGACAAGTTTAGCCGATCAAGACATGTGTAATAAAAGATTTAATGTGATATAATTAAATTGTATTAATTATTCTAAACTTTTATGATCCATTTCTCTTTGGTGAATTGAATATTATTGGGTGTTCAGGTGGGATTCTCTGCACCAGCTCAAGCTGCAATAAGGGAAGATCTTCACCTCTCTCTCTCTCAGGTTTAATTTATTGGTCTCTTTTTCTCCTTCTTTTTAATTAAATTTATTACTCACTAATTTGAATAATTAATTTAATGCTAATAATTTAAAATGGGCATGCAGTATTCTATGTTTGGTTCTATACTTACAATTGGAGCCATGTTTGGAGCTGTAACGAGTGGCAGAATTGCTGATTATATTGGTCGCAAAGGGGTAAGTTTGACGTTATAATTAGGCACGGTTCAAATTTAAGTTTTGAAACTTAGCT
Source organism: Momordica charantia (assembly GCF_001995035.1). The sequence goes on from NW_019104498.1 coordinate 2,565,229, forward strand.
CGATCGATACATTTCATATAGTTCAAAAAAAAATTAAAAAACGAGTTCTTCAATCCATCTGAACATATATAGCTATGCTTGCTCGTTAAGTTATGACATATATTATCGACTTAATTTTAAGGTTTTTTTTTATCTCATCTCATTGCAGGCGATGAGAATGTCAACTTGTTTCTGTATTATAGGATGGATAGCAATTTACCTTTCAAAGGTACGGAAAAAAAATTCTTTTATTTTTATTTTTATAATTTGTACTCAAAATATTTTGAAATTTAACTTCGATTCTTGACTTTTATAATATACTGTTGAGTTATATTCTATTAAATTCCTTATATAATTTCTTTTATAGAATTAATTATTGGGTTATCGTAATAAAATTGGTAGGATTTGGGATTTAAAAATTAAAAGGACCACAATGAAGAATTAAATATTTTTAAAAACAAAAAAGCATATGAAAATTTGCCTAGTTTTTGTATTTAGGAATCACTAGCATTGGACATTGGGAGGCTACTCACAGGCTATGGCATTGGAGTCTTCTCCTATGTGGTTATAATTCTCTCATCACTAACACTCTCCATTCTTAATCTTTATTTTTTTTTCCTTATTCTCCAATGTTAATGTTTTGAATTCTTAAAAACTCCAATGTGGCAAACAAATGTAGGTCCCGGTATTTATCGCTGAAATAGCACCGAAGAATCTTCGAGGAGGACTTACGACCCTAAATCAGGTGAGAAGATAAAACTTTCATTTAAGAAGAAACAATATACTCTCCCACTTACCCACATGAGTTTAGATCAGCGGTAATTGACACTGGTCTGATCTGACGAACAAGTCATGAATTCGAATCTTCTACTCCTACTTGTACTAAAAAAAAGAATACTCTCCACTCTCCCACGTCAATTTGATATGAGAAAGATTTAGAAAAAGTAAGCGAAAAATAAAGGGACTTAGACGGGTTTAAACTAATATATATGAGATATGGTGATCGACATGTACTTTAGAATTCAAAATCTTACGAGATTCCTTAACAACTAAATGTGGTGTATGATTAGATAATTATCCTATAAGATCAGTTGAATTGATTGCAAGTTTAGTCTTGATAACTTTTCTTCCTTATCTTGAGAGATCTACAATTCGCTTTTGCAGCTATTGATTGTCACGGGCTCATCAGTTGCCTTCTTACTAGGGACAATTGTAACATGGAGAACACTTGCTCTCACCGGTACACATATTTCATTTTCGTTTACGAACTTTTCAGACTTCGATTTTCATTTGAAGTTTTTATAACAATAATAATAGTAACACAACGACAAAACAGTGTCATATTCCTACGTCTTGAAGAAGAGACTTGGGAGAGAAAATCGATCTTTTTGAAAGACAAATATTAATCTTGGACTTTGATTTGAAGGACTTGTACCATGCACTATCCTTCTTGTGGGTCTGTTGTTTATTCCCGAGTCCCCTAGATGGCTCGTAAGCATCTCTCTTGCTCTCTATACTCTCGAGAAATTATTCAAAGAGGTTGGTACAATGTGGCGAAACCGCTTTTGTTGTAGGCAAAAGTTGGGCAAGAGAAAGAGTTTCTAAGTGCATTGCAGATACTTGGGGGCAAAAATGCTGATACTTCTGCCGAAGCTGCTGAAATTCAAGTAATTTTCTTTTATTTTCCTCAAATAACTTATATAGTTGGTTTCAAATTTTCAATTTTAGTTTGAAGATATACATTTTAATGGAGGTTATTGTAAGGATATTTTTATGAAACAAACAAACATTGTCGGTAAAATTGAAACCTACGTTAAAATAAAATACTTATGTCGGTGACTCTCTGTGATCACTATTGAATTTTTTACAAATAAGAGAAGAATGCAAAAACAGTTTTTTTTTTTTTTTAAATAATGAGCCGTCAATTTTTCAATCGTGATAAACATTAGAGAGAGATTTTACGATCATTACTCAAGTATTTTGTTATGTTAAAAAGACATATTTTACAAAAAAGATGTCTGCATAAAGAATAGATTTTTTTTTCCTTTTAATATGAGGAAAATTTGAACATTCGATCTCAATATAAGAATTGTGTATCCTTACTGTTAAACATATTAATATAGTTTTTCAGTCTTTTATTTATTTATTTTTCTAATTTTAATTTTCATTTCTGCATGTGAGATAATTAATTTTGGGATTTTTTTTTTGTTTCACAGAATTATATTGAAACTATGGAAAGTCTCCCAAAAACCAAGTTGGTTGATCTGTTTCAAGGCAGATACATTCGCCCCTTGATTGTAAGCAATTCCTCTTATAAATAATATATAAATCCCATCTTAAACTATAAATTTAGTTAAAGTATTTTTTGTTTATTTAATCTTTCGAATTTTAAAAAGTCTCAATTATATCCGACATTTTTAGATTATGTTTGTTTTCTACTCCGTCTTTAGCATTTTGTTAATGGTGGTAACCTAACACTACTACAAAACTGAGATTCCGTGACAGTTGTGAATTTGGAGGAAAAAAAATTGTCATAAATCATGGGACGCGTTTTTTGCGGGAAAAACACAATTTTTCGGATTTTTTTTTGTTTTATGACAGTTAAAAATTGTCACGAAAATCGAATTTTCAATGACAATAAAAAACTGTCACGAAATGGTGGAAAACACGATTTTGGTGGAAAAAAACGGTGATCTACAAAAATTTCCATGTTTTATAACATTTTATAATTGTCAAGAAAAATAAAAATATTTCAACTATTCCATGACAGTTAGCTAGACCATTGTGAGAATCTATGACATACAAAAAGTGTCACAAATTGAACACGTTTCATTTCAGTCTGAAAAACTGCAACTTTATAGATATTAATTATTTTGGGATTCTCGGATCGTATCATATATAAATTTATGATTAATGGTTTTCCTAAATACTTCATGAAATAAGTAGAAAATGATATTTACAAAGAGACTAAATAGAAATATAATTAAACGCTTGCAGACATATTTAAAATATTTTAAATTTAAAAACTAAATAGACACCGGTGCATATACTAAATTTATAATTTTATATTTTTCCCTATATATTTTTTTTCGTTGACTTTGTTTTTGATAAATGGCTATTCACTTTGTAGATTGGGGTGGGATTGATGGTCTTCCAACAATTTGGAGGGATCAATGGAATAGGTTTCTTTGTCAGTGAAACTTTCGCCTCTGCAGGTAAGTTTCCGTTCAGCAACGTTGATATTTTTTGTTTCTATTTTTTTTTATTTTTAATAAAAAAATAAAATTATATGACCTCAATATTTATAAATTAAAAAATGATAAAACAATGTTTTTATTTATGTTTTGAAATAAATTGATACTGTAACCAAAAAAAATTATTTTCTTTTATGCTTCCAAAATTTTTATACAATTTTGAGACCGTTTCTAACAAAAAGTTGCGGTTTCCCAATTAAATTGGGGAGAAAAACAAGAAATGGAAACGTTACCAAATGAGCCTTAAATTAGCACAGATTATTCAATTATACTATCACTTTTGTAATTGTTAGATACACCAGAGAAAAAAAAAATGTATGATCGGTGATGATCATTAGTCTCATTTTCAAATCTATGTATTAAATAAGGAATGAGAATGTTATACGTCAAATTTGAATGCTACGTGAAACTAATAGCGTAGGTTTTTGAAATGAGAATGTTAGTTCCCGACCGTTAGCAGTTAATCTACAGCGAAAATGTGCTTATTTTATATGAAATTTCAGGTCCATCGGTAGGCAAAGTTGGAACTATTGCTTATGCTTGTATTCAGGTACTTAAAACTTTGAGACACCCTTTTGACCAAATTTCCTTAAAATTTAATCACAATAATTAACCACAAAATTGACTCATATATACAGGTTCCAATCACTGTGGCTGGTGTAATCTTAATGGACAAATCTGGAAGAAGGCCTCTTATAATGGTAATTTCTCACTCGTTACGATGAAAATCTCGAGATAAACATGGATGGATAGACAAAGAAAACCGCAAGAATGCATAATTTTTTTACAAAAGAACACTTTTAGAAGTGAGTGGACTGTTCTACCGACCTCAATTACTTAGATTCTGTTTGATAACGATTTCATTTTTAGTTTTTTGGTTTTAAAAATTATGCTTGTTTTCGCGCAATTTCTTTAATATGTTTTTCACATTTCTTCCAGACACATTTGAATTCTTAGTTTTTTTTTTTAAAACATGCTTTTTAGAAACTTTTTTTTTTTATAATTTGACTTAAATTTTGAGAACGCTGGTAAAGAGTTGATAACAAAAAAACAAAAGGGTTCTTAAGCAAGTTCTTATTATTTCAAAGATCACATTTATGGGATTCTTTCATCAAAATTTAAAAAATTCTTTTATCACTCTCAAAATACAATTAATGATAATCAATAAGAAGAAATGGGTGTAAATTAGAAAATGATGTTTTTTCTTTGTTTATGAAGGTATCTGCTGCTGGGACTTCTCTGGGTTGCTTCCTTGCAGGAGCTTCTTTCTTTCTCAAGGCAAGTAATCAAAATTTCCCCTCTTCAACTTCCATTTCTGTTTCAATATAGCTTATGAAAATCTACCTCTACTTTCATTCTTAAACTTTAGGGCCGCGGTTTGCTGCCCGCGTTCGTGCCCGTGCTCGTGGTCGTCGGTGTGCTGGTATGGATATATATTGATCTTTTTTTAACTAGCTACGTTGAAATATATATTTTTTTCTCCGATCAAGCTCTAAAGTTTATTGAAAATATTGATTGTAAATCATTCAAGGAGAAAACTATGGAAATCACACAATCTTACGGGGTTATAATAATGATCATAATTAGTATTTATATTTACTTTAGAATGTTGGACAGATAAATTTGCCGTATCCCATCAACTTTAGTTTTTGAGTTGATTGGTGACTTAACATGTTCAAAGGAGGAGGTCCGATGTGTTTGAACCTTGTAATGTCATTTCCTCCGATCCCCTATTAATATTGATTACCACTCGTTGAGCCTTGTACAAATTTTTAAGTCCACAAGTGAATAGAAACCCATAAACTTACCCAGAAAGTTTTATGTTCGAACTCCTATTAGCTTAAGTTTTTGAGTTCAGTAGTAGCAAAAGAAAATTCCTATTTATTGTTCATTCATGTCGATTTTTTTTTTT
>NW_019104498.1:2570608-2643055 GCF_001995035.1 Momordica charantia
AAAAGTAAAAAAAAAAAAGAAACGAAAATTATAATAATAATAAATAAATAATATCAACTTAAAAATGTTTATTTTTTCTCTTTTCAATGAAGATACGAGGTAGAAAATTTCAACTCTAGATACTGTCGTTTGGACCCATTTGGTAATTTTTTTAGAAGGAAAATAGAAACATGGTTGATAACCATTCTATTTCTGGTTAATTAAAAATATAAATAGTTTTTTATTTTTTGTTTTCCATAATGCTAAATTAATATTAATTATAATCATAAAGTTTTACTTATTAAAGTATATTTAGAATTGTTATGTCATTTTAGTTTTTTTATATAGAACAAAAAGATTAGCACTTCTGTTAATATTTTTTTAAAAAATTGAAAAACAAACCAGTAATAAGATTTTTTATTTTTATTTTTATATATTTCTTTTTTGGCTCCGCAGCATTTATGCAATTTTGAGATTTATTTATTTTTTAATGAGAACTATAAAAGAAGAAACGAAAACAAAAACTATTTACATTCCTTTAGAACCAAGAATTTATTAATTGATTACTAATTTTTTTTTTTTTTGTGTGTGGTAAATTTCAGGTACATTTTTCATTTATTCTTTAATATCTTTGATGACAATTCTATTTGTGATCAAGTGGGTCCCAGAAACCAAAGGAAAAACCCTAGAAGAAATTCAAGCATCCATTAATTCGCACGGAGGAGTAGAAATCTTGAATTAAATTTCAAATTCTGAATTTTGTTGCACCACATTTTTTTTTGTCACAATGAAAATTTATCGATAAAAGTATTTTTTTAATTCATGATACCATATATGTTATTTATTTAATTTAAGTAGTTTTAAACATTTAAAAAGTATATGTTTTATTTATAATATATTGTGTATGATTTCTTTACAAAACAAGACAATAACTAACTTTAAAAAAAAAAAAGACAATAACTATCCTATTATATCTTTTATATTTCAGTGGTTTATTAAATAAAATTGAATAAGTATGAAAATGAATTTATTAAAAATGACGCAACAATTATTGAGTGTTAAATTTGTAAAAACATCAAATTGTTTCTATTTATAACTACTGTGTTATTTTAAAAAAAATACAGTGTTAAATTATGATATTTATTAAATTAATCAATAGGTTTTTTTAACGAAAATTAATCAATAGTTCTAAACATAGTTTTTTGTTTTTTTGTTTTTAAAACAAAGTTCTAAACCTAGTTTAATTTCATTAAATCTGCTCAAAGAAATTTCAATACTTTACAAAATAACCAATAAATGAAGAAGAATTGGAACATTTTCTAAAATATATTTAGAAATATGTCCTTTTTTTTGGAAAGTCATTACAAATATAGAAAGTGTAAATATAGTATTTTAAAAAAACTTATTAATCCTTTATTATAAATGCTAGTAATTGATTAACAAAAATTAATAACTAATACTTTAAAATAATAATAATAATACAACTAACCTAGGTATTGATTAATCATAAGAATAAGAATAACTGATTAATTGTACTGATTCATTTTAATCCATTATTAACCTATACATTTATTTACTGTAATAACTAATATACATTATATTCTATTTTTGCTATATTTGAAATTATTTCTTCAATTATTATTTTGTAACATTTTATCGAAATTATACTATATTAGTATATTTGTTGATAAATAAAGTTAAAATCCAAAATAAAAACCAAGACACTAGTGGCAAAAGCAAAAAGCGAACAAAAAAAAAAGCATTGGTAAAAAAGTAGTTTTTACCAAAAATATAAATATATATATTTTTAAATAATTCCAAAAGTGTGGCAAAAATGCCAACTTTTGTTCTATTTTTTTGACCAACAATTAACCCCAGCACCCCAAATTTTTATTTTAAAATTAAACTTTTCTTTCATCAAATTTTTGCAAGGCCTATCTTGTTCTTATTCCCCTCCAAATTCAAAATTGAGCCGACAGACGAGTACACACATATATATATAATTTAACCACAGGTAAAGGCAGAGATTCAAATCTCTAATATTTTGATTGAAAATATATACTTTTGACCAGTTGAACTATACTCAAGTTGACGAATATATATAATATTGATGTAAAATAATAATTAGTTACATACGAAATAAATGAACAGTCTGACTTTTATAATTTTTTGCTAGTGTATGTAGAGGATATTTAATGACCTTTACAATAAAGTTCGAAGCTCCAACTTTACAATTGTTCTACATTGACAAACACAATCGATAAAGATTAGTTAGTTTATAACACTCATTTTTCATTTGAATATTCCTACCTTTAGTTGCCTTCGTATAAAAAGATAAACAAAATCTTCAACCTCATAATTGATAATGATTATTTAAAAAGAGAGAAAGAATATGGCCCAAATGGAGGGGGGTGATGTGATTAAAAGCAAGCCTTTTATGAAGAGAAGAATGGACAATCCATGTGTTTTCTAAAAAGAACTACGCTTACACATGGCTCCGCAAGGTAATAGAATGATATGACAAGTATTTTTTTATACTATTCTCGTTTATTTTCAATCACATCAGTAACATTTAAGAATAATGTATGATTTATAAAGTAAAATAATATATCCACTAATTAGATGTTTAGAATATATTATTGAAGGGGATCGATAGGGTAGAAATAATGCGTTTTTAGAAAAGAGTATTGTGAAAATCATATTGTAAGATACATCGAATAAAATAAGAATTATAAATTTAATCAGAAAATTTTGCAGTTGTATCAATATAGTCTTTAAATTTGAACTTAAAAGTGTTTCAATGACATTTGCGATCTTTCAATTTTGATTATAATATATTTTTGTTGTTAACACCGTTATTAAAAAGGGACTTTTACGAATTATGATAATAGCAATTTAACCTAAATAAATCGTAAACATATCATATAGTAAAATATTTTCTTAAAAAATGGCAGAAATATAAGAAGTCATATATCAATAATATACCCTATTTTATCAACAATCCAAAAATGTTATTTCAATTATATACTTTTATATCGGTATATCAACATTAGACTTCAGCAATAAGTACAAAAATGGTATATTATTATACCTTATTACAAGCATGATATATTAGTGATATACTTTATTACATAAATGATATATCAACAATATACTTTATATTAGGTATATGAATGATATACTTAGTAATAGAAAAATGGTATATTACAAATTATTTCTCTATATGACAAATTTGTACGTGTAAACTGGTCCAGACACTCACGAATATAAACAAAAAAGAAGACAAATTTGTAAATAGAACAATTAATTTTGCTACTTATTATAATTTCCTTAGCTACAATATTGACATGATATATTAACTCATCTAATAAGTGATGTTTTAACACAAAACATGACACACGAGAAAGAGAAATAAGTCAGTATAATTAAAAGAAAACGTTATAATGCTCGTTCTAAAGTGTATTAAGCTCATATTTATRTTATTTTGTACGTCTAACTTACTTTTATGTGGTACGTAAATTAAAACTAAAATTTTAAAAGCGTCCTAAAACTTTTTGAAATTTATAAATCTATATTTGTAATTTAATCAACGTAAATTAATATTATATGGATCAATTATTAGTTTTTTTTATTTTTGAAGTACTTATATGGATCAATTATTGATTGTTGAATAATAATGAAATGAGTACCACACGGGTGGTATATAATAATTTTTTGTGGGCACAAATTGCTTTGCTGTCAAATCATATTCCACGTGGCAGCGTGCCATCCAATGGTTATAATGTAATTAAAGAATTGGAAAAAGACATGTCTACCCACTGTTCACACTGGTGGATTCCGTGCCCTGGGATTCGATTTTCCAACAAGGACGATTTCTTGCCACGTGGGCTAGTTTTCCTCTGTCTTCTCGTTTGTCCCCCTCGTGTTTTTCCTTTTTCCTATTTCCCCACCTCCAATTTCTTACTATTTACTTTTTAAGCATATCTATTTTCTTTTTCTTTCTTTCTTTCTAGAGAAAATTGCTGAAAATTGGAATCAATAATAGATTTATAGAAATGCTCTTTTATATTTTAAAATTGATAGAATTAAAAGAGTATAATCAGTTAAAATGTAACTTATCTGATGACAAAAATTATTCTAAGTGTAGTCGAGTTCATTCCTGTGAGGCTTCCTCTCGAATTGGACGGAAAATCTCGATTCTATTAGAAAAGAGAAATAATTCTTTATCCAATGCCACAAACAATGTTCGCTTTTCTGTCATAATGTCTACTATAGAGAGATAAAATAAAATATAACGAAGTACAAGGACCGGACCTATGGAGAAGAGGTGTGTTACAACCTGTATTTTCCAATACGATGATTCTAAGAAAATGCGGAAACGTAACTTTCAAGAAACTTTAAGAACTAAAATTATTCAGAGGAAGCAATTTGTTTATAGAATTTTTTTAAACTAACTTAACTAAATAGGAAGATGACTTTCAAACTCATGCCGGTGCGCTAAACTTCACCTTCAACGATCTTTTAATCCTTCATCTGAAAAACATTTAGAAAACAAAAAAAATGAGTACAAAAATGCTCAATAAGCAATTTTCATATCGAATTTCGAAATTCATTTTCTTTTCAAAACATTCATAAACAAAAATACGAACAGATCAAAACTTTTAAAGTCTTTTAAAATATTTAATACAATTTTCAGAACTTTCAAACAAACTAGATTTTCATAAACAAATTCTTCAAATAAGATAAAATTTTCATTCAATCAAAACAAACTTTCATTCTTTCAAAACAAATTTTCAGTGATTCAAAACAATCTTCCATTCATTCGAAACAAACTTTCATTCGATCAAACTTCAAATCTTTCAAAATAAACTTTCTTTCAATCAAGACTTTCAAAATTACTTCTAAAACATTTGGTATAACTTTCAAACTTTCGAATAACTCAATCATTCAAACATTCAAAACAATGGTACATTCATTCATACTTTCAAAATCAGAGTGGAAATTGCATTATTTGGGTAGCCTACAGAGCATATGTGGTTACTCGTCAATAACACCAATAATCAGAAGCTTCTATCAGAGTTGTCGAATTAATATCGACTAGAACAGAGTTGTCGAAATAATATCGATCAGAACAAACAAAACATTTACTTAAGTGTGAGGTCACGTGAGTGAATAACACACACATGAATCTTCATTTACAAGGAATGTCAAACCACAAAAGTGTCTTCCCACAATAAGTCAGAACAGAAATCCATCAATTCCAAATTACCCCAAATAACCAAAACGTTCCTCAAAACAAAATCATGGCATATCCGGATAGTCCTATCAAATCAATCAAAATATCTTTCAAATAAAATGCAAAACAAATACTTACTTTCAATATTAAATTAATTCAAAACATTGAAATAATTTAAAACAAACTTTATCAATTCTCCACAACATGATTTCGTATATTTCACAAATAAACAGAATATCAATTTCAAACCTTTAAATAAATTTATACAAAACTTTATCAAATCATATAAGAATACTTCAAATACTTTACAAATAAACATAATATCAATTGCCAAATTAGTTTTCAAATCCTTAATAAGACTTCAATTTCACAGGCATATATCAATTTCAAATCTTCATATCAAATCCAAAATACATTTTTGTTTTCAATGAAAACTCCACATCATACCAACAACCCTTCAACTTGATATCTAGCCCAACGACAAGGTAAAGCTTAAAGGGCTAACTTTTCTTCAAGTACAAGAATTCAAGGATTCAACCCTTATAAATAGAGGAAAAGACTGAATCCTAAATGTCTGCTAAAATAATTGGTAAATATAAACTATCATAAACTTTCGATTCTAACTTAAGTATCAGCACCAACCACAACCCGATGTATTTGTTTTGCAGGTTGATGTCGATTCCCACCTATCATTGAAGATTTATGCAAATTTGGTAGATACCGAAACACCAAATTTCTGTATCAATAATTTTAATTAATACAAATTAGTTTTATATTTTAGTATTTTGCTTACGCAACTTAGACTATGATTATAATGGTTATTGAATCGTTTAAAACCAGAGTTAAAAATATTTCTTTTATCCTTTCTTTATTTTTACTCCAATACTATTTTGAAAAAGAAATTAAAATAATTATAATTTCTATTTCGTCACGTATTATGTCTCTTGATTTTAAAAAAATAAACATATTGCGATTTCTACAAAAACAATAATCCAAATTGACATTTTTTTCAATACACACACAAAAACATATTCACAAAAGTGAAGTCATCAAAGTTCATCTTTAATTATTTCTAAAAATTGCAATTTTGATTCTTTTGGAATTCTGTTTTTTTGCCAAAAATTGAAAGTGAAACAATAATCTTTTTTCAGTGGATCAACGTTATCTTTTTGTGGGTCCAGCTGTTTGTGCATTGGTTAATAATTTCCACCACATAATCATTAAAATAAATTTAAAAAGTTATCCAAAGTATAAAACAAGTATAATATTTTTTAATTTTATATTTCTCTTTTGGGTAATGGAAATTAAAGTTAAAAAAGAAAAAAAAAAAAACCAGTCTCTTCCCCAGAAGCTGCATGAAAGAGGCAAACAAAAAGCGATCCTTTTTCAAAATGCATTAAAAATTTGCAAAATTATATATATTATGAAAAAAATAATTAATTCTTTAAAAAGAAAGGCAATTTTTGGTTTGGCTAGTCAAACCATTCCCCAAAAAATTATAATTTTGCAAGTGGGTATTTGTACCCACTTTTTCTTTTTTAATAATTTTTATCCTTCTTAAAATTTCCAAAGAAAGGAAAAAAGAAAAAGAAACCCCAACTTGGACAATGGTAAATAAAGTAATAAAGAGAATATAGTATCCTACTTTATTTATTAATTTTTCTTTGACAATATGTTCCTACTTAAGAATAAAATAGTGCTTAAACTTTCTTTGTATAAGATAACTTTTCTATAACTTCGCATAATAAAAGTTAAAAAGTTACAAATTAGTTCATATAGGTTAATATAGTTGCACCTATTTAATTTCTAATTTCGACAATAATTCTGTTTATTATTAACATTATAAATATTAGTCCATTTGACGTGACATGACACTAAAAAAGTAGATTGAAATTAATTAATCTGATAAAATAAGTGGTACAAATACTAGAGTACTTACCTATATTGACACCACTTTATCTTATCCAACTCGTCTATATTTAAGAATAAGTCTATAAATCGTCAACCAGGACATAGCAAAGTTTAATGGTACAAATTTCCTCTCAACTATTGTTGACGAACTTTAAAAAAAAAGTTTATATATCATTTAAATATTACCGAACATAAAAAAAAAATCAAAGAAAAATAAATTTAAAATTTTAGGTTAAACTACAAAATTTATTCATATTTCATTTCCTCGTTCGACCGCAAGCCTACTGCCACCTATTGTAGGTGGTTTAAAAAATGTTTGTTATGTTTCTTAAATTTCTTAACCAATTTTATCCATATTTACAAAATTTTAATACAAATTTTATACACTATGAAAACTCTATAATACAAAATTGTGATTATGTCCAAACAAATTTAGTGAGTGAAGAAGTGTCGTGTTAAAAGATCAAAATTGCCACCAGAGAGAGAATAGGCTCGACTTCCTCGTCCCCGTTCTACCGTCCAAAGCATGCCGACAGTTTGAAGTCCCTGAGTTGGGTCAGATCAGACAAATTGAAGGAAAAGATTTAAACTAGGATTCAGATTAAGTCTTACCGAGCTCTGAATTTTCTTTTTGTAATATATGCACTCAAATTTCGAGAGTAAAATAATTAAAATAAACTAAAATCGAAATTAGATGAAATTTCACAACTAAGATAAGGTAGCAATGCGTGTGAGCCAACGGATGGAATCATTCTCGTCGATTGCTCCCTTTGCAATAGTTAAAAATCCCTAATTTATTCAATTATTTATTCTTCCCCATTTCATCTCTCTTTTTCTCTCTCAATCTTTTCGAAGTTCAAGAATGCAGAGCTGACAATGAAGTCTGAAGATATATAAATTTCAGCTTTCTTTGTCTCTTTCGTCACTGTGATTAGATACATTTCTTTTCAATCCATTTCTTTATCTTGTTTTTCTTTTGATTGGTTGTTTTGCTTCTAAACGGAAAGCTTGTTTGCTCCGGAGCTTGGTAGTTCGTGTTTTCTTGTTTAGATTTTCTGGGTTGTGATGAAAAAAGCATAAGAAATGTTGCTGCGGAGGAATTGCTTGGTTGTTTTCGTGTTGATTGCGGTGGCTTTTGGAGCCAATTTGAACGTTGTAAAGGGATTGCCACGACGAATTCTCTTGGACACAGACGTTAACACTGATGACTTATTTGCTCTTTTGTACCTGTTGAAGCTTAATCGATCAGAATTTGAGTTGGAGGTAATCAGTAAGTTGGCCATGTTAGTTCGTTGATTCTTGTTGTTGTTTATTATCTTTCCTTTTCTTCCGGTTCAAAATCTCCGTACATTTTAGCTCTGTTCAAGAAATTGCTAGATAAGGTTGTTGTTTCTGAGAAGTTTAAGGAATGTTATTAAACAGGCTATTCAATTTTCTTCCTACTCGGTTTGCCAATCCTCCTGCACGATTCTATACACAAATGGTAGTAGGATTGGCCCCATGTTGAAGCTTTTAATGGGAGTCATTGTCAATGGTGCTAAATAGGCCTTCTCACCCCCCAAAAAACCAACTCAAGAGTTGAGACGTTCGTTTGCACTAACCAAAATCTAATCTTCAGAACCAATGTGGAATAATTCAATGATCTTCCTCTCACATACCGGGCTTTGGGATCAATTTCACCATCAACCTGATCTCTCGGGTACTGTTGCAGAGTTGTTTTAACCTGTCCAGCTCAAATAGTGGGATTTTCTTTCCTTAACAAATAAGCATTCCTCTGGTCCTTCTGGACAGAGTAAAGTAACCTCAACTAGTGATTTCATCGCTTAATAAGGCATGGATGGAGAAACCTAACATACATTACCATTAGTTATTTTCCTTAACACATCATTGCTGAAGCAAATTGTTGCAATACCGTCATCACATGTTAAGTAGATGACTGTCTGAAAACTGTTCTTTCTCTCTCTCTCTCTTTGATTATCTGTTTGTTAAGTATGCCTGCCCTTCTAGTTTGATGGAGCCAGCCACTAACAGTATGACTCTGAAGAGGGGATACAATGCAAATAGTTCATATTCTGGATAAGTTGACTGGCTACTATTCTAGTCTTCAAGACTGCTATTACATTGCTGCAGGCAGTCACTATTAGCACAAATGCTTGGACAAATGCTGGGCATGCAGTGAACCAAATTTATGACATTCTTTACATGATGGGCCGTGATGATATCGCCGTTGGAGTTGGAGGAGAAGGCGGAATACTCGACGATGGAACAATTCAACCGAATGTTGGTGGATATCTTTCCATAATTGAGCAGGTTAAATACTCTTACCCAGTCCTACATTGTACATTTCTTCCATTGGAACAAGATATTGCCTTTGTACTGAAAAAAATGACTGCTAGGCTCATTTGTAAGAACTATGCTGTCATGTTATTATGACAGTTAAATATAACTTACTACAAGGAATTTGCGGATTCAGCAAAATTTTATTGCACACAGAAAACAAATAGTCTTGAACATGTAAATGTTTATGATATCAGGGATTGACGACAACAGGAGGTTGTAGATATAGACAAGCTATTCCTGTTGGTGTTGGAGGGCGATTAGATTCTGATACCAACTATGGCCTCCGCAAAGCATTCCTCCCACAGGTATGTGATTACAATCTATTAATTCGTAATCAGAGTGATACAAGGCAAGAGAGTGTTTGAGAGCTCCCATCTCTTCCAAAACCAAGCTGCAAAACAAGCCAAAAGATATCTCCTGATGTCACTCACTAGGATATATACTTCTATTCCCCTACTGCACAGTGCGCACACTTCATACAAACTAAGTGGCTCCCCTCATAACAGACTCACACGCATACATTTTTATCAGCTCTCTCTACCCCTTTCATTCTCTTCCTACGCCAAACATTTATAACCAGGTGACTATCAGTATGAATATAATCAATCTTTAATTCAATTCTTTCACAGAACGTGTTCATTGTTGTTGATATGGCACTGACGACATATATTTTCAGTTTTTACAATAATATACTATTTTCTGGCAAGTATGATTATCAGCAGAATCCAAATCTATTTCATGTACCTTTAGCTTGATTTTCATAGCAATCTTTAGATACTATTGGTCAAGATATGCAAATACTGAGACAATTCAGTTCATATCCTTTGTTATGAACTTAGGGAAGAAGGAAATATAATCCTCTGCAACAATCAACTGCTCAGCAGGTTATGATTGACAAAATATCTGAAGGTCCCATTAACGTATTCCTTATAGGATCACACACAAATTTTGCCATTTTCTCATGAGTAATCCACACCAAAAGAAGAATGTTAAGCATATTTATACGATGGGTGGCGGTATAAGATCAGAAAACCCGACTGGATGCTGTCCACAAAATACCACCACATCTTGCACTCCTCAACAGTGCGGTGATCCTGGTAACATATTCACGGATTATACTAGTAATCCCTATGCAGAATTCAATATCTTTGGAGACCCTTTTGCAGCATACCAGGTACTTTACTCTGCTGAACTGTTAAAGTATCGTAATCACACTGAACGTGAATCATCATAGGACCAAGAAAAACTGCGTTGACTTGTTATGTTGTTGCAGGTGATTCATTCTGGAATTCCGCTCACCATTGTTCCACTGGATGCTACAGACACTATCCCCGTAACTAAAAATTTCTTTGAAGAATTAGAGCAGCATCATGACACAGTTGAGGCACAATATGTATTCCAATCCTTGAAAATAATAGCTCATGATTCTCAGCTTGGCGAGCAATTCTATACAGTAATTTCTGAAATGCACTCCTCCCTCCAACACCCTGAATGGCATTTTAGATCTTTTTCTTTAAAAAAGAGATTAAAACATTGTTAGTTACTATTGCTTGATTTTAATGTGAAGGGAGATAAATAAAAGATCACAAAAGAACTGAAGTTTTTGCAGAGTTATTTCATGTGGGATTCTTTTGCATCTGGTGTGGCAACATCTATCATGCTTAACTCGCATAACGGGGATGGTCAAAATGATTTTGCTGTGATGGAGTACATGAATATAACTGCAGTTACGTCAAATAAACCTTATGGTATATATGATGGGTCAAATCCATTCTTTGATGGACGTGAAATTCCGAAATTTGATCTTGAAAAAGGTGGGGTGCACAGTGGTCATGTTCAAACAGGACTTCGAGATCCCTTCTGCACTGTGGATAATGGGAAAGGGAAATGTCAGGTAATTAATTTTTCTAATACTTTCAAGTGCCTTTTGTTTTTGTTCCTCTCATCCCCTACGACCTTTGGCTTCTATAATGTAAATGTGCTGCCTATTATATGCTATCCATCAGGATGGCTATACAGCGGAGGTAGTTGGTCCAGAGGGAGTGCATGTTTTGGTTGCTACAAAAGCAAAGCCCAACTGGAACATCACTAGCCCTCTTGACAGAGAATTTTACATAAGCTTCTTAAATGTGAGTCTCTCATCTGCCTTGAGTTTGGACATGGAAGTCACACTCTGCCTAAAGTTTTACTATCTCTTGATTCCTTACTACATTCAATGAAAACTTAGATAAAACTATGTTCTTTGTGCTGAGCTTAGGTTCTTAACAGTCCGATAAACACGGGAAGATTCAATTTTACCACACAATTTCCATATTACAAGCAAGTTATGTACAAACCAGATTTCAGAAATATTAAACTCGGAAAACCTGTTGTGATTGACACGGATATGAGCGCTGGAGATTTTCTAGCTTTGTTCTATCTTCTGAAAGTACCTGTGGAAGTCATTGACATTAAGGTAGAGTTTGTCTTCTGCCTTTGTCTTTTCACCTTTTCAGATACTACTGTATTGTTTACAGCCACTCCAAGGTTCCAGCTTAATGCCATTCACGAGGCATGGCTGTCATTCAGTACTCATGATGAATTATATTTTAGTAACTTATCCTGGTGGCAGTTATTGAGAGTGGAACATTGGAAATGGTAGCAATTAAGAGACTCGTTTATTGTGGCATAGTGTTGCTCATGTTTCTTGCAGGCAATAATAGCCAGTCCAACAGGGTGGGCAAATGCTGCAACAATAGATGTTATCTATGACTTATTGCATATGATGGGTCGAGATGACATACCAGTAGGTCTTGGAGATGTATTTGCAGCCAACCAGACAGATCTAATTTCGCCTGTTGTTGGAGACTGCAAGTATGCTAAAGCCATTCCAAATGGGTGTGGTGGATATTTGGACTCTGACACTCTCTATGGTCTTGCTCGTAATTTGCCCAGAAGGTACTCAAAATTACCTGTTTGACCTCGAAATTCCATATTGAATCTATCTTTATCTGTACTTGTCAGAGAATGCTCCAATCTCACATGCTGAAAAATCAAACCAACTGATTATAACTTGAATGTGAAGTGTGAACCAAGGGAGATCACTTCGGGTTATATTTCACTTGCATTCATTTTATTTATCATCTGTGACCTAAATTGACTTTCTTGGTCAGGTATGCAGCAGAAAACCCTGTTCAACATGGAGCTCCACGGAACTCTGAGCATCTTGAACTGAGACAAGCTCTAGCCATGGAAATTTGGGAAACCATATTGACAAAATTGGAACCGGGATCCAAGATTTCAGTGCTTACCAATGGACCATTGACTAACTTAGCAAAGCTTATTACATCAAACCAAGACGCAAGCTCCCATATCCAGGTTTGTGGATTAGTTATTTTGGAATGTACTCGTTGGGTTCGAAACGGTGTGAATAGGGAATCAGTTGCCATTATCTCATCTAAAACATGTCCTACAGATGCTCACGAAGCAAGAAAATAAAGTCGCCATGATAATCTCCGTGAAAATTGTTGTTCTATTGAGCAGTTCAAAATATATTGCTATTTTTCTCTTGCACGTTTAGGCTGGTTCTCCATGTGGTCCGGAAGGTTTGTTTCTTGTGGTGGCTTCCTGTATACTGTATAGGGAGAAAAGTTGTTTGTATTAATTGCCTTGAGTTGACCTACAACATATATGCTATAAAATAGAGAATGGAGACCTTAGAATCTCTAGTGTACCTGCATCTTTAAGAAAGGAGAGTTTTTTAAGCTGCTGAGCTTGAATTACATGCAACATTTGTTTGAGATTCATATTAGCAGAATCTGAGCTTTAGATATGCTGCATATTGCATACTTCTGATAATTCTAATGTAAGCGCTGAACTCACTGCAGGAAGTTTATGTAGTTGGGGGGCACATCAAGGATGACGACACAGATAAAGAAAATGTATTCACTGTTCCTTCAAATAGATATGCAGAATTCAATATGTTTCTTGATCCTTTAGCTGCCAAGATTGTGTTCGAGTCAACAGTTAATGTCATACTCATTCCTCTCGGGGTCCAGCGACGTGTCAGCTCATTTGAAAACATCTTAGAAACTCTCCTCAAGAAAAAGAGGACGCCCGAGCTTCTCTTTGCCTACCATTTGCTGTCAAGACTCTTTCGCTTGAAGCAGTCAGACATCAGATATAAGCATGTGGTAAGCAATGCCTATGAATTTGCATACAAGACTTCCAATCTCACCTATTCTTCATAGTTTTTGTTTGGTTAGTCCATCTCATGCCTTCAACGAGTACAAAACCGTAAAAAAATGCTCTACTGATTCAATCTTTTTGTATCTTTGTTTCCATTGACTTGGAATCTTTGGAATTCTTATGAAAATTAACTGTTATTTGCTGTAATAACAGTAGATTGTTTTGCTGTAGGATACTTTCTTGAGTGAAATTCTTGGTGCAGTAGTTCTGTCTGGAGATGATGGTGTAAAATCCACAAACCTGGATATCGAGCCAATTTTTCACTTCAAGCCTGTAAAAATCTTCGCAGATGGTGTTGAATCTCAAGATGGTGAAACTGTCATCTATGAGAAGGGAGGGAAATTAGTCAAAGTACTGCAAAATTTGAACCAAACAGCCTACTTTGATCTATTTGCAAACCGGCTAAGTGATATGAAACAGTCTGCAGTGATCAAAAGCTTTATTGACCAAAAAAGAATGTGGAATAAACCGCAAAACAACACTGGCAATTGCTGCCGTGGATCTTGTGTTTGCTGATGCTCATCAGAGATGAAAATTTCAGGGGCAAAATTGTACAACACAAGTGACCATTTTGTGGTTAAAAGAAAGCAATAAACAATAGATCTAGATTATCCCTATATCGAATCGACTATGTCATCGTCTGGAGCTTCGTGCTGTTCTTAATCCGTTGCGTTGCCTATTCTGTCCATTGGTTACATTTTGTTTGTTCCAAATAGAGTGAAAATCCAAAAAAATTATAATCAGCCCCAAAAATATCTTCTGGTCTATGTTGATTAACAGGATATGAAGGGAACAGAGATATAAGAGAGAAGATTTGCCTCGTTGAAATCACCCAGAGAATCTTCTAGGACTTTTTGCAATACAGACAATTCAGCTCAAACAGATGCGAAAAATGGAAAGTCAAAAGAAGCTGTAGAAAACAAGGATGTTCTGAGTGAAAAGGGCAAAGGTTTCAAATTTGTACAAAGCACAAGAAACAGTCAATTTGAGAACCTAAAGAACAAGAGAAAAGAGACTCCACAGGGACTCCACAGTAACAGTCGATTTTAGAAGTCCATCGGAATCGATCCACCAGCATCCAAAATTCGCTTTTCCAGCTGCAGAAAGCAATGTTTTGAGTTGATTTATCAATTTTTGTCTCAGAAACTGAAGAATGAAAACATGAGATCACAAGAAGAAAAGCCCCTTAAGTAGCAAATTTCTCTACTTACTGCAAATAGATAACCGAGCTTCTCCTTCACGCCATAGAATTCTTGCTGTACTTGTTGCAGGCATCTC
The DNA here is from genome assembly GCF_001995035.1 of Momordica charantia. The sequence goes on from NW_019104498.1 coordinate 2,585,580, forward strand.
ACACATCTGCAAACAACAGTTTTCTAAATAAGACACTTGATGACAGCTGAACTCTGTTTGAGAAGAGAATTTTTGAAAGATCAACCAAATGGTGAAAAGAACTCACCCATCAGTACTCTGTTGCTCGCAGGCACTCCGGAAGGTAATGCAGACATTTTTCACTCCAAGTGCACCTATGCTGCATTTCCCACAGAAGAATCAAAACAAGAACACACAAGGTTAGCATTTTTCTCCATGATCTTCAGGATCTGAGATGCATCATAAATATCTCACCCCATCCCTCCCCTCCCTCTCTTGATGATTGTTCAAATTTCAAATGAAAAAGATCAGTTCACATTAGCACCTCAGCCCAGAAAGTTGTTCAACACAAAATGGATAAGTTTGAACTCTGTGCAACAGAAGGAAGGGAAAATTCACACGGAACTTGTTCTATTCTATCACATCTTAAGGCTTTAAACCTAGTGCTCTCAAGGGTGTTTCTCTCACATATTCATTCATAGAGAGAGAAGGAAAACATGTACCTGGAGCTGCTGCCCTTCAGCTGGTGTACATGATCATCAATCTTTTTGAAGTCCACGCTTGGCTGTGATCTGACAAAGACAGAGAAAACATAAAACAATTCGTCCAAGAAAAACATGCCACCAGAAAGATCTGTACATATGGATGATTGGAGAACTTTGCATCCATGAGAGAGAGAGAGAGAAAGATTCCAAAGAGAAGCAGCCAAATAGCCTGAGTCCTTACACAGCCCAACAGAGTTTATTAAGAAGCTCCACAGTATCTTCAAAGAAAAGGGTCACCACTTCAGAAACAAAAGTCGGATTACTCTCATCTTGCAGTTGCAAAAGCTGCAAATACTGACTATCCAGAGTACCCTTCTCTCACCAAAACACAAAGAGATCCACAGAAACCAAAACCCAGAAAGAAAACAGAACAAACATAAGATTCATAAAACAAAACCCATCAGAGATGAAACAAAACCCACTTCAGATTTTAGGTTTTACCTCGTTGAGCAAGGATTTTATATACTGAACCCACTCTCTCTGCATCAATCCCACCTCCATTTTTACGCAGTGAAGCTTCCTCTTCTGTGGAAACTCAAATATTGATTGATGAAGACGACTCTGCGATCCAGAAAACCTGTTCTCGATTTACAGATCTTGGGAATCGAGGAATTTGAGCTGGTTTCAGCGATGGATGAGCAACTACAGAGGAGGCGAAGTAGAAGCAGAGTCGGAAGCAGGTTTTGAGAGAATGGATTTTGAGGATCTTCTTTACAAATTACAGATTAGAGGATCAAATTCAAAGCCGAAGCTCCCACCTTCTACTTGTCGTTTTCTTCGTTTCTTTGATTTGCAAACGAGACTTGTTTTTTTTATGGCTCCGCAAATTTCATTGGTCGCTTTTTCTATTTATATTATCCATGTTTTTTTTTCTTATTCAAGTATTTTGTTCTTTTCAAAAAGTGTTGCGTTTCATTTTTAAAAACGATTTTTTTTTAATTCTTTTTGTTGGTAAAAAAAATGTTTTGTACTATTTATGACGAACTCCTTTTTTCTTTTTTTCTAAATTCCACTCCTATTAGCACTTGCTAGAGAGTTATGCTTCTACCTAAAAATGTTACTTTTTTTTTGTTGGAAGATCTTTAAAGTTTTACTATTGTGACAAAACATGTTTAGGAGTACTTTTATATTGCACCATACAAAAAAGAAAGAAAATATATATATGAAATTTAAATATATAACCTCGTAGAAATGTCTTAACTAGATCTTATAGTTATGTTTCTGTTGAATTTGAAATTTGCTTCTTAAATATTTTACTGGTAAGCAATTTTAAATATTTTAATGGTAAGCTTTTCAGCAAAAAGTTTAGTAAAAATTCACTTTGATATTTGATTTTATACTCTTAGAAGTATTCTTGAAAAAATTCTCAATCAAATAAATGGATGAAAAGCACTAACAATTGCTTTCTAGCAGGGTGCTTAAGTTAATTCAAACATAGTTATTGTAGAACCATATCGAACTCCCTTTAATAATAATAATAATAATTTTGTTAAAAGCACTTAATAGAAAAAGTGTTGCATATTTATTTATAATAATTTTGTTAAAAGCACTTAATAGAAAAAGTGTTGCATATTTATTTTTTTAGTCAGGATTAGGATTCGCGTGTTTGATTTTTTGATAATGATATATGTTTTTAACTAATTGAAGTCAAGTGACATAACTAAACATTTAGTTATTTTAATTTATAAGCTTGATCTTAAAACTTTTAGAATTATGTTTAATTAGTTACTAAATTTAAAAATAAATAAATAATTTGTCCCTCACTACAGCTCTAAAAGGGTAAGCCAAACTCTTAATTTAATTTTAAAAATACTAGTTTCAACTTCATTTATATCGTTTTAAAAATTTTGGTTTTATCTCTATGACGGGATTCTAGACTAAATAAAACTAAGTACTTAATAATACTATTTTAGAAATGATCCAAAGAACGTAAAAGAAGAGAAGTTGAGGACCCGTTTGGTAACATTTTATTTCTTGATCTTATTTTCAATTTTATTTAAGAAATCTAACCATTCGACGACTATTTATGTTTCTTATATAGAAACATTTTCAAAACTGTATAAAAATTTTAGAAACAACAAAAACAAATTTTTTTATTTTTGGTTCTCCATCCTAATTTATTCTGACATAGATAAAAATCTTGTTTTATCATTCTTAAATTTACGAGGTTCGGAGGTATACAAATCTCCCATTTGGGACAAGACAGCAACCATTTCCGACCGTCTGATCTGTTGCATTAATTTAATTGCTTCCCTATGATTCGATTGGTTAATTTATAGAAATTTGATCTTGAGAAATGGGACAGCAAATCCTACAGCTGTTTTTCCTTTTTATTTAATATAGTGGGACAGTTGGAAATACACATGCTTTCTCAAAAATTAAAATGCAATCTTTTTTCTTGTCTTCTTCTTCTGTTTCTTTAATGTTTGTGTTTGGTTGACATTTTTTTTCCCATTTGTTTAATGTTGAGTTTGGTTGGAAAATATTCTTCCATTTGAAGTTCATGAACTTTCTTGATCACTTGATCATGGAGATTTCAATTTAATTCTGTTTGATTATTTCATATAAACAAGAAATTGTATGCTGTTTGACTTACAGTATATGATATATCTTAAATAAAAAACTTGTCTTTTGAATGAAAGATCGCTGTCACTTAAGAATGAAAGCTTGTAATGTGGAAAAATTTATAATACTATGTATATAAATTTTAATCTTTCATACTACTTCGGTTAAAAATTTACCATATTAACTGTAGAATCTATGAAATATAACAATATATCACTAGATGATGCGTCATATTGTGAATGGAAAGGGTAAGTACTATCGTAGTACTAAAAATTTTTCTGTTATGTATTTTATGAATTAATCATATTTTTCGTTCGCTTTAGGCGAATACCTTTGATCGTCTATTTCACATCATAAATTAATGCCTTCTTTCAAATTCTTTACTTATAATCTTTTTTTCCTCTTTTTCTTTCCAATATTGAGATTTAAATAAAATGGGTTGGAATTAGAACTTATAACTTATTAACCTTTTATTAACCTTTTTGTGTCTGGACATTGCAAATAAATAGTCCATTTGAAAAATAATCATCCATCTTACTCGGAACATCTTTCTAAGGAAACCATAAACAATTGAAAATTTTGATTAAAAACCCTTTAAATCCAAATAAATTCCAAAAACTACATATTATTCATCCAATAATATTACATAATTGAGTTATCAATACATGCTATCTGTCACAAAACATAGTAATGAAAATGCTCTCAAAAAACTACCATTTGTGTTTTTGAACAAACTTTGCAAAACACAGAGACCTGGTAAACCAAAGGTAAGGAATGCACATAAAGAATGGAGCAAAGTCTTATCAACACACCTTACAACTTTTCCTGCAGTAGCCAGGAAGCTCGGGAGATCCCACCATATACTCCGGGTTATTTGTGCACTCGCCGAGTTCAGCCCATCTCTCGCAGCTAGCATGCTCATCAGCACAATTCGTATGGTCTCTCAAGATCGTGTCGAAAGAATCGACATGAATCCACTTGGTTGCTGACCATTTCTCACCTTCAATGACAGGGCACCCTCCATGCAGACTACATGTGTCTGGAACAGCATTAGGATGAAGGCTGAAGAAGAGCAGAGCGTCGCCTCTCCGTGGTTTCACTGAATATTTCAAAGGTGGAGGTTAACGAGAGAAATCCCGACAGCTATCGACGAACTTAATTTCAGAAATAGGACAGGAGTTGGAAAACTGACTTCTATCTTCTTAAAAGACTCACCTGCTATCCCTTTCTTTGCACAGTCTGAGAGATCTTCATTTGTTTCAGAAGCCTGGCGTCTTTGAGATTCCTGAACTCACATGGATGAACAAAAATATTCAATATTGAAATTTCAATTAAAAAAAAATCATCAGTTAGTGACAGCATTCAGCAAAGACAGAAAACTTCTCCAATTCTAATTAAAATTTCAAAGACGGCATTAGATGATGCAAGTCATTTAGTAGAGACAGATATATCCTCCAGCAGTAAGGTAACTCGAGAGAAAAATAGTTTGGAAATAATATTGTACAAAAAAAATCAAAACACTTGATAATTCCCAAATACGGTAAAAAGCAAGCATGCAAGAAATGTTGTAATTAATTGGATTGAAGGGAAATACTGGGACGGACCTCTGCAGAAGGAAACACAGTTTCACCACCTTTTTCTACGTTGGAAAGATACATAAGAACAGTTGCCATTCGATGTCCACCTCGGGCAATATTAACCTTGTCAGAAAAGTAATCAAAGTGTGCATCATACTTCTGCCCATATTCATATCTCAACACTTGAATGTCTTCCCCATTTTCTGAAATCAAGCACATTCAAGTTTCACTTTACCAGTAATACTAATACATGAACAAGCTATTTATGCACGAGTCAAATGTTTCACATCTTATATAAACAGAGTTTGACATTCATAGTTTTCTTCTCTCACTAAAAAATGAAAAAGAACCGAGTCCAAACACTGTTTCTGCCCTGCTGCAAGGACATTTTTCCTCAGATCCTGTCACTTGATTATGTATTTCACAATTATGACTGGGTATGTCTTCTAAGTTCACTAATTTAAATGGAGTAAAATCTTGTTAATAGAACTATACCAGTGCACACAGAAGATGAGAACTAGAACTCATCGGACACACAGCCATTCATTCTCTGTTTTTTCTTTCCACGCTAAAGCTTAATATAATTATCACAAAATTTTTCTTTAAAATGTAAATCATAACAATGGATAGAACATAAGCACCCAAAATTCAGAATTCAGCTGCAAAAGCCTATATCCTGTAAAAATCCAGAGTTGTGGTAAAAAAGACTATAATTCCATACTCAATTGTTAATCAATTCAATCTTTAATTTAGGATAACAAAAAGCATTCTGTAATTTAGGATAAGTTGCTAATGACTATGGGATCTGACAAGAAATTTGTGCCTCCTGCTAATGGTATACCTTTTGGCAGAAATGTCCATGCTGCAATTTTGTCTTCTATACCAGAAATAATAGGATCCTACATGAGATATAGAACAATAAGTTTACAAAGCAGAAATGGAGATAGAGTTCCTCATCAAGTTAGAAGTTTATAAGTAAAATTGGTCTCCATCTGTACACAAAAGGATGACGTTTAATGTTTTCCGGCTACAATAATCATCAAAGATAGGCAAAATCGAAATTTGCTAAGGCTGTCAACATATTCTTCAAAAAATTTACATCCAAAATATCAGCCATCCAAACTAGTGCAGAATGAAGAAGTAATAATAGCTGTCCCTTCTAAATCAAGTATGAATTGATGAAAATAACTTATGAAAGTTGCTTCAATCCAATAGTTCTAACTTCTGTTTCTAGTGGTGATTTATAACACTATCAGGATAGAAGATCTGAAGTACTAATTACAATTGACAATTGACAAGGAGAGGAGTAGCCCAGTCTGTTATAAACCTATGTAAGGTCCCTTCTTTTATCAATGTAGGATCCTTAACAATAACCACATTGTCATTTACTCACTCATTTCATATTAAGATAGACTTCACAAATCAAACTAATATTAAACCAATGGATCTCGTGAATCAAACTAATCTTGAAAGTACATTAAACAATTACATTACTCCAAGCTAAGAGTTCAAGCTATAGGTTAGATGGAGATTTAACATCACTATCTTCTCTGCTAGAAGCTTAAAAAAACAAGAAGCAAACTCTGCACAAACCTTGGCTTTATGAATAAACGCCCCAGAGCTAGTTCGGACCTCGCTAACCTTGCTCTCTCCGGACAAATTGTCCGCAACAGCAGATCTCTTCAACTCCGCTTTAGCCTAATTTGAACAAAAGAACAATTAACAGAAAGAAAAAAAAAGGAGTTTCCATTGTGGTAGAAAAAGGAATCATTCTAATTCTACTCACAAGCGAGATGATATGATCGCATTCCAAGTCCGTGAGAAAGCCTTCGTATACAAAAGCCCTGTAAAATCATTCAAATCATCGAGGAAACAGAGTTAATCCAAAAGAAGAAGTCGATTATCAGAGCTCAGAAACTAGAACAACAGCGCAGCGAGAGTGAAATTTAAGTACCGCGGACTCCATGAAATCTGTTTGACTTTTGCGGGATTGACGATTGAGCTAGCGGAACCAGCATAAGAACTCGAAGCTCGGCGGAGGAGCAAGGAGATCGATAATGAGAAGAAAAATAGTAGACTACAACTGCAAAATCTCGCCATAGACTGAATCAGATCACCACAGAGAGAGCTGCGAAAAATTTTCCTTTCTCGGCGATTTGATTTTCCAGGAAAATTGCCAGATTTCGAGTTCCTTAAGCTGTCTAACTGTCAAACTTTCAAACCCGACACACGTGGCACCTGGCACGTGTTAAATAGCTTTGGGCGCAATAATGACTTTAGTAGTTTAGAAAACATTAATAAATATTGATAATTTTTATTCGGTGGTCCAATCCCCACATTTGTTATACTTTTTACATTAATATTTTTATGTTTCAATTCTTTTAGATTTTAAATTTTGAAGTTTAAAAGACAAAATTACACCGGGAGAAATATAAGTTTTTGGTAAATATATTATTTCATGTTATAAATTAGTTTTATTCTTTTTAATTAAAATACGTAGAAAATAATACATGATAATTATATAAAATTTATAACATGTATTTTAATAAATTAATTAATAATAATATATTAGATTAAACTAAATATATCCTCTGATTTATAAATTTATTACTATACATCTCTTTTAAATTGAAACTTAATTTTCAAATCTACCACCAAAAATATATTCGATAACAAATAATAAAATATAACTCTTATTTTCATTGAATTTTTTTCCCTTCTAAATTGTGTCAAGGAAGCTATTTTTTACAAACTATTATTTCTAATGTATAATTATTTTTAAATAATTTTTAACAAAATCCACCTTGCATGCCCATAAAGGAAAACAAAAAAAAATATAGAAAAAGAAAACAGTGATATAATAACTTCCATTTAATTAACAATTTTGACATTTTTCAATTAACCTCAATATTTTTCTACCGTCTTTATATTTTTTGTTTAATCAATATTTGGTCACAACAATAATCTTCTACGTCTTTATATTTTTTGTTTAATCAATATTTGACCACAACAATAATCTTTGTCGAATTCGTGACCTCTTAGTCAGAGACACGTTGCTTTGCCAAAACAAATGCTTATTATTTTGTCACAAGTTTCAATCATGCAATTCTCATACAAACAATTACATTTGTAGTTATTACAATTTACCAAACAATTCTATTTGTTGACTGAAAACAAAATGCGACAGTGTAAACTATGAAAATTTAAAAATGGTTTCAAAATAACCCTTCAACTTAAAGGCAGTTTATTGTTAATACATTATGCAAAATGTTAGTTACTAGAACATATTAACAATTACTACCACGTGTACAAACGTTAGATAAATAGAACTGTCAACCTGAATATAGCTAAACTAGCTAAGACAAATATCTTAAACTAAAATGTCGAATTTTTGAATCTCTACCTCCACTTCTACTTCTACCTGTTGTTAAACTAAAAACAATAGGTTATTGATCATAATTTCCACCAAGAAAAATGTAGATTAGTAAGGTAGGTACCATCTTATTCTATGTTAATATTCATCCTTAACTAGCAAAATTTACACAGCTTGATGACATGAATTAGGGAAGGAATTTCAAGACACCTTCCATTACAAATTTACAAGCCACAGTATTGGATGTACAGTTGATGCCAACAAACCTGATAGCAGTAGTTGCCCATCTGATTCTTAACTACATTTCTGGGTTCATCTTTCTTTTAATGGAGATTGCGAGTAATCAATCCCTCAAAAATGGCATAAAGATCCTTGTTACTGTCGCCAAATATCTCGTCCGCCTTCTGAAGCGTTTCCTGAAATCACACGTATCGCACCGCACCATCAACAATAAATTATTGGGAGTGAAAATGACGTTTCCCAAAAATGACAATAAATTTTGACCCTTGTTTCAAAATATCAATTTTGATCCTTCTACTTTTAAAAATTCATTTTGGTTCTTTCATTTTCATTTTTATCTCATTTCTTTCGATCACAATTTTAGTACGACACTACACTCACTAAATTTCTTGAGATGTAACAATGAATTTGTAAAAAGTCTCTATTATGTATAAAAATTTGCAAGTCATAACGAAATTGGTTACTTTTAAAAAATACAATGACCAAAAGCACTAAAATGAACAAAGTAAAAAATATACGAACTAAAATGAACCAAAGCCAAAAGTACATAATCAAAATAGTACTTAAACCTTTTTTTTTTCTCTCAGTCATCCAACAGTTGTGAGCGTAACCTCGTTGCAACTACACACCTATCATCTACATTCAACATGGAATGAGAGAATGAGAGAGAGAAGAGAGAAAGATAACCTCTTTCGTTTGCTTGCGGGAATTTAGATCCTTCACATTTGCTAAAAATGCAGCAAACTGTTCATAAGACAGACGAGTCCTGATAGGGGAAGGGAGTTGGAAAAAAATAACTGCTGTGAGAATTGAGAAATAGGAAGCACGGAGGCAAATGATCCAAAATTGCAGGTTTACTACTGTAGGGAAGTTGGTAATTTCTTGAATAATAACAGTGGGATGGGAAGAAAGAACTAAATAAGGGAGTGTCGTACAGAAAATAGTCAAAAATGGTGACTGATAGTACAGGTAGAAAAGGAGTACCAAAGCAGCCATTACTTTTACAAGCAATATACACATTGAACCTTAATAACACAGTATCAATACCTGACTTGTCGGAAAAATTCCTTCCCATCAACCCGAGTTCGCGCTGTGAAAGATCAAACAAGAACAACCTTCATCATGAAAATACAATTATAGAGGTAATCGTTAAAGCTATTGTACGAGATAAACTATTGGCAGCAGTATCACAAGAAAACCAACTTGCAGGGAAGACACTCTTCTATTAGTTCTTTGGTGACTGATAATATAAGACTAAATTAAATTGGATTCGGGGAGCCAGCTTGGACAGGAAATTTAGTCGATAAGAACTCATAAATGTATAAGAAAAATAGGACTCTTCATTGACGAGTTCAAATGGGGTTCAAAAATCACTATTGTTCTTTCATTCTGAGAGCAAAGTGATATTAACTAATTATCAAAGGGACCAAAAAGTCCGTGCAACTGCTGCCAAAGCCCTGAAGATTGGTACTGTAGCTGATAAGGCCACAATATTTCTCCTGTGAAATGCATAACCAATTGAATGTTCTTAATAGAAGCAAATTTTTATAGGCAATGCAACCCCACAAACCTTTATCGGAGGAAATTGAGCCATGATGGCTCGAGGGTGCAGAAGAATATACTGAAGATCTATCTTCAAAAATGTTCTTGGAGGTTGAAGACGACATTGAATGCCGCCTCGGTGAAACAGGTCTAGATGTTCTATTTGGAGATCCTGATGCTGATAGTACAGGAGGAGAGCCATGGGGGGTAAGCCGAGGTGAACTTGTCTGGAACGCTACCAGGAGGCCAGGCGCAATACGAGGTCGGATGCCTACAAGAAAGAAGTAAAATTACAAGTCCAGTCTTCTAATCTTTGCAAAAAAGTTCACTGATATCAATTCTTCTTCCACTCTATGGATTATGGAAGCAACTACAATCACCCATAGTCAAAATCAGTAGTTAACATGTAAAATCAACTTCTACAGTTCTCCTTACCATCAGAATCACGATCCTCTGCTAATGAATTTTCTACTTCAGAAGTCTGGCTCTGAATTGACGAGTATCTAGAGGATGCCAAGGATGAATCCTCCTCTGAAAGAGACAATTTTCTGTACTAGTCAAAGATTATACAGAAGACAAGCATTTGTCTCAAAACACAAGTAAATGCAAAACTCAGACAGTGGGCAGAAGAGATGCAATGGCTACATGAACAAGTTTACATCAACATCACAAACAAAAGGGACCCCCCTGACCCCAATCAATGGATGGAAAAACATAGACAAGGAACCGTAAATATATGAAAGTTAAAAAGACCTTCAATCTGAGAAACAGTAGAGATATTTGCTTGGCTCTGTATCTTAGCAACAACTTCTGGAACTTCTGCCTGTGGCATTATCAAACCCAATAACAGCACAAAAGAAAAAACACATAAACCAACATCCGCCTAACAGAACCCTGTTTAAACAAGCTCGAGAAATCTTTCAAAACTGATTATAATTTTTTTCTTTTCTTTTCCTTCTTACAGGGCTATCTCCCTCCTCCTGAAGTGATTCCATTAACGTCTTTCTGAACACCTCCAACTAGAAAGAGAAAGAGAAAGAGGCAGTCCATTTTCAGAAAAAGCATCATAATAATTCACCAAACTGGATAGGAATTCAATTAAAACAACAGAGAATGAAGCATTTTAATGGTACCTTCGCAACATCTCTGCTTAGCTTCTTCACAGTATTGGACAACGAGGCATTCTCCATCTCCAAGCTCTCCTGCAACACCAAACCAAACGGAACAAATAAAAAAAAACGAACCCAATTCCACAAAACAAGATTGAATTCAAACGGCTCCCAATCCCAACATTCTCCTCATCGGCGCGGACGAGTTTATCGGCGGTCTCCGAGAGCGAAGCGTCAAGTGATTCGATCTGGAAGCGAAGGTCGGCAATGATGTCCTCCTTCTCGGCAAGTTTAGAGCGCAGAACAGAGGACTCTGATTCGAGCAAGGAGACGCGCGTTGAGAGGGCGATGGAAGTGATTTTGCGGGCCACATCGAGCTGTTCAAAAGGATCAGACGGCAACACTTTCAAGACACCATCAGGAAGATCGAAGCTGGAACAGCCACATGCTTTCCCTTGCATCTTCCACCGTAGCTTCTCCTTCGAACTTCAATTCATGCCCTTCTGATTCTCGTCCCCCATTCGTATGAATCCCTTGTACGAAAGCATGCGATGAATCATCAACAGTAACAGAGCGGAGGAGAAAGACAAATTGGGAAGATGAGAGAGAGAGAGAGAGGGAGAGAATTGGGGAAAAGGAGAGTGAAGAATTTTGAGTGTCATTAGAAATTGAAACAAGTGGTGTGGAACGCGAGTTCTTCTCATTCTCAGTCGCGGCGCGTGGGCCTTCGCTGATTCTTCAGCTCTGGGCTTGGCTGGCTCTGTTTGTTTCTCTGCATAAATCTCACTTAAATGATTGGGGAAAGAAAAAATATTTTTACTATATCACTAATAATTTTAGTTTTTAATTTCGATTTTCAAAAAATTAAATCCTTAGATTTTTTTTTCTTAGTTCAAGGGATGTAGCTATCACTTGTGAAATGAAAATAGATGTTTTTTTTTACTCGGTTAGGTTTGATTGGTAAGTTTTTTTTGAAGAAAAAGGTTGATTGGTAATTAAATTATAGGCTTAAATAAACTTAGGATAAATGTTCATGAGATTTGAATTTCGCATATGTTAATTGTGAGTTTTCAAAATCTAAACTCTAACGTGCTGCTACGGACATATATTAGAACTACATAGACTGATTGAGATAAATATTAGGTAATATTAGGGGTGTTCAAAAAATTTGATGACTTAAAAAAACTAATCAACAAAATCTAATTCAATCAAAATATGTGTTAGTTTCAAATAAATGAAATTGTATGGGTTGGATTGGTTGAAGGGTTCGCCTAAAATGAACCAATCGGAATTTGTTATTAATTCTAAAACAATAAAAAATATATTTAGTTATACTTATTTTAATTTTATTTCATTCAATAATTTTTATGGATTATTTATTCTACGACGACTTTTAAAAACAAAAATTTTGAGTTTTTTTTAGTGTTCTTTTCCCATATAAATAAAATCGACTTACGAATTTTGAGACAATATATAAAAAGAATTTAATATTATCATTTTTTTGTATTATACAATACTTTGAATAATTAACCTCAATAATTCGAACCAACCCAATCCAAATATTCATGGTTGTGTTGGGTTGGGTCTATTATTTAATAAAAGTAGTTTTAGTGGAAGAAATTTACCATCCGAATAATTGAGTTGAGTCTAAAAGATATCTCAACCTAATCCAATCTATGAAAATCGGCGATGTAATAATAATAACTATCATAGGACTGTTTTCTCAAAGTTGAAATAAAAAATTTGAACTTCATGAATGAAGCTGATATTTTTTAAGGTTTAGGCCGTAAAATAGATCATTTTCAAATTGATCCAAATGAGTCGAATAAAATAATAAATATAATGTTGATAAATATTGATTATTATCTTTTGTTTGTTTGGTTTTTTTTTTCATGTTGGGAAACAAGGCAAATCCAAGAAATCTCTCTGGAGATTTTTATTTATTTGAATTTATATAATTTATAGTTGAAATCGATGTGGTTTTTGGTATGTAAATTTGTTTATAGTTTAATTATAAAATTTAATCTCAAAACTTTAATAATTACACTTATTTTGTCTCCAAACTTTTAACTTTAAAAGTCAAATATGTCCTAAATTATCGTCGTATTTAGCTGGTTAATGTTAACATGTTTATTATGACATGCCTATAAATAAATTTTGGTTGATTTACATAATGTTGCAAATAAATGGCAAAAAAGAGAGTGCGAGATTTAGAAAAATTAAATAATATCTTAACAATTAGCAAATACTCAAAACTAAACTATATGGATCTATTTTATAATGTTTTTTATTTCTTATTTTTTTATTTATATTTATTTTTTTTAAGGTACATTTGCTAATTTTTTTATTTTTGTTTTCTTTTTCTTATTGTTGATAAATGTTCTCAAAATGGTGTATTATAAATTTTAGAAATAACAATATCTTGTTTATGTTTTCAATTTTCAGTTTTTTCCAAAAACATAAATAAAAATATTATTTTATCAATTTTATTTGTAAAATACTTAATAAATATCAAAAATAAATTTAACATAAAAATTTTGGAAAATTAATTTTCATTTACAACTTTTACTTGTCTTATTTAAAATTGGAGAGATGTTACCAAATATGATTATGTTTCTTTCTTCAATTAAAAAAAATAAGAGCAAAAAATTACCAAACGAAATTCTACCTTTTTATTACAAAACAAGAAATAAGAAATTGAAAACAATACAAAAATAAGAAGGTTATCTTAATTTCCACTGATTTAGAACCGATACAAGCCCAATAATGAGCTTAATGGACCCAAGTGGCGATGTAGTATTTGGGCCGGCCCAAATAAACGGCCCGTTTTTGGTTGAGCGATCCGTGTCTTAAGTTACCTTTACATTCCTCGCAAACCCTCGCCATTCTCTTGAGAAAGACAACTGCACAGCACAAGTTTTAAGTGTTTTTAATTTTAATTTTAAAAACGTTTTAAAATTTTTTTATTAATTTTTTTCTTTGCATATTTATTTGAAACACAAAAGTTGATTGATTATAATAATGAACATTTAATTATAAAAAATATCAAATAACATAGTTCAATTGGTTAAATTGTCTATCACATATCAAAATGTATAAATCTCTGCTCCTATATGTTGGTAACTTATTGACATCCAATCAAAACTTTGAATCAAGTGGCTGTTTTATATTTTTAAATTGATATATTTGGATTAAATCAAGTTTATTCTAAGATCTAATTTAATCAAATTCAAGTTTTAAAAAAAAATCAAATTAAAATTGAACTTGAATAAGAGGTGAAATTAATATTTTTTTTTAGAAAATTAGGACCTATTTGGTATGTGATTTATTGTTTTCAGATTCATTAAATCAAGTGAATATCTGTCCATTACAATATTAAAATAAATAATTACATTAAAAAAATTAAAAATTTTGAAAAATATACTGCTTACTATTATAAACTCATTTCATTGTTGTTAAAATTAAAAAAAAGGTAAAATATAATACACTATAAATAATATAATATTGTAAAATAATAATTCTACAAGATTTATAACATATTAATTAATTAATTAATCATTATTATTCCAGATTGAACTAAAAATTTAATGAATAACTACCACTCATTTACAAATACATTGAATAATTTTTAAGTTGAGATTCAATTTTCAAATCTACTATCAAATACATATGCGAAAACTTTTCACTAAATCTCTTATTTTTACATTAAGATGGAGTGGAGAGAGACATAATAATATAAACTATATAATATACCAACTCATGTGAGCATATTTAAAACGACAATTTTTCTAGTGCTATGGGAATACATACTCCTTTCATTTACACTTTGACGCATCATTGAATGATGTATTATTTTGTTCTATGGATTCACACTCTATTTTAAAGTTGCTGAATTAGCAAACAGAGTAATATGAAATTTTTTTAATACGTAAAGTAAATTTTTCCATGTAAAACTTACCAATTCTTTAAAATTACCCGTTCTTTAAAATTCAAAGGTTAAAAGTGCATATTTTAAAAACTCAAAAACTAAAGTGACTTATCGGAGAAAACTTATAGATCAAAAGAATAATTTTCCTATATCTTTTTGGTTGCCAACATGAACATAAGTGGTGAAATTAAGGTGTTATGCCTATGTTCTAAAAAATCAAATGTTCGGATCCTCACTTTACATTAGATTGATCAACACGATTGTTTACTCCTCTTATTCTATACTCTTTTCTTCCCCTATACATCGCCTATATGTCATACCTACTCTTCTCTCCCTCCTTCCCTCCTATCATCAAATACTTCAAAAATTATATCATCATCTTTTTTATATTTTTTTTAGTTAGATACTCAATTAAACGCTTACCTAAAATTATTTAAATCTATTTTCAATATGGAAAATGTTTATGTAATTATTAGGTACACTTTGCTGGGATACCTCACTCTCTTCTATGTATCAAAACGCGAAGTATACCTTTCTCTCTTCCACGTATCAAAACTTGAATGAAGGTAAGTAAAATATGGATATGATTAATAATAGTGCATAAATATTATAACTCTAATTAAAATATTATATTTGAAACTTTTATCACAAGGAGAGACAATTCTCAAATCTCATTTTCTCTTGATATAATTAAAAAATCCCCCATTTTTTTTTATATATAGTTAAAAAACCTCCATTTTTCTAAAACATTTTCTGCAAGTAAAAGCAAAACAAGCTCCATCGTCTTCTTCATATATTTGCGTAAAAGCAAAATCCAATCCAAACCCTCCCTTCTTCAATCCATTATTTAAATCTCCAAAATTCTCCTCAAATCTCCAATCGATGCCGCAAACAAAATCAAAATCCAGAACAAGAACAAGAAAATCGATTAAATCCCCAATTCAATTAATGGCCTCCTCCGCCGCACAAAAAACCCTAACCGGCGCCGGAAACCTAATCCGCCTCCTGCCCACCGGCACCGTGTTCCTGTTCCAATTCCTGAGCCCGGTCCTGACCAACAGCGGCCACTGCGAGCCGATCAACAAATCCCTCTCCGCCGCCCTCATCGCACTCTGCGGCCTCTCCTGCTTCCTCTCCTCCTTCACCGACTCCTACACCGGCGACGACGGCGCCGTCCACTGCGGCTTCGCGACGCCCACCGGAATGTGGCCGGCTCCGGACTCGAAGGCGGTGGACTTGTCGCCGTACAAGCTTAGGGCAGGGGATTTCGTACACGCCACGTTTTCGGCGCTGGTCTTTGGGGCTTTGGTGGTTCTCGACTCCGATACGGTGCGGTGCTTCTTTCCGAGTTTCGCTGCGGCGGATAAGATGCTGGTTCAGGTTCTGCCGCCGGTGGTCGGCGCGGTTTCGAGCGCAGTGTTTGTGATGTTCCCTAATACTCGCCATGGAATTGGGTATTATGAATCCTCTGCAACTTCCGGCCGGTCTCCGGCGCCGGTTCAAAGAGCGGCCTGAGATTTTCGTCGGCCGTCTCTCCTCCGCCGTGTTATGTGCCACTGGGAAGTTCAAAGAAATGTTTGGAATTGGACGTCTAAATTATATGTACTTTCATAAACTCGAGAAAGAAAAATGTTTATTTATGGGATATTAAAAAAAATAAATTACGGAATTTTAATTGGGTTGGTTCTTTATATAAAGTATTATTCGTAAAAATGTATTTTAAAGAAAAAAATAGAGAAGAAAGTTCTCTGTTTCATGGCATTCATTAATTGGAGCTTGATTTTAGTTGAAATTTAAGCGAGTTTGAGAAGATTTTAAAGCTGTTTTTTTTTTCTTTTATTGAATTATAACATTTACCAAATTGGAAAGAAATATTAAGAGTAAAGATTGATTACTATTGCCTAACTTAGAGTGAAAAACATTCTTCTCTCTCACTCATCGTTGTTTGTTGCTATCCAATTAGTTAATTTACGTGACTTCTAGACCTTAAACAAAGGGAACCTTCCTTTTAGATCTATTTCTTCCTTCTATTAAAATTATGAATGAGAAGTCAATTCCAAATTTGGATTTGGAACAGATCCTTAAATGTTAAGGAAGATGGAAGATGTCACCTAGTTTTTATCATCTCTAAGTCCAATCTCTAAAAAAATAATATAAAATTATTACATTTCAATTTAGATACTAGTTTAGATCTATTTAGACATCTAAAAAAATATATACATAATACAAAAATACAAAAAAATTCAATTTAGACGTCTTTCTTAAAGTTCCATAAATTAATAAAGGTTTAATATATTCTAATATATATTATAGAATAATATTTGAATGCATAAATATGTCAAAAGATAAAGTTGAGTTTAAAGACATGATTGTTGGTTCAAAATTCAAATACACCAGTAAAACAATAATTTAATGTCTAATTTGAGCATACCGGCCTATTGTCAACAAATTTTAATATTATTTTTTTTTACAGCAAATTAAGGATAATAAATTAGAATTCATAATCTTTTTTAGTCAGAATCAAACTCACTAATAGAAATTATGAATACATATGATACAATTTGAGAATTAAAAAAAAATTAAAACAGATAAAATTATGACCAAATTTTTCATTATTAGCTTTAATTAATTTTTTAGCTTATGGCAGCCTTTTGAACTCCGAGGGAAGTTGCAGTGGAATGATACCCAACGCCATGGCGAGTATTAGGGAACATAACGAACACCGCGCTCGAAACCGCTCCGACCACCGGCGGCAGAATCTGCACCAGCATCTTATCCTCCGCCGCCGCCTCCGGGAAGAGGCACCGCACCGTGTCGGAGTCGAGCACCACCAGAACCGCAAACACCAGCGCCGACAGCGTGGCGTGGACGAAGTCCCCGGCACGGAGCGCGTAGGCCGAGAGGTCGAGGGAGCCCGAGTGCGGGTCCGGGGCGGGCCAGAGGCCGGCGGGGGTGGCGAAGGCCCAGTGGACGGCGCCGTCGTGGGCGACATAGGAGTCGGTGAAGGAGGAGAGGAAGCAGGAGAAGCCGCAGAGGAGGATGAAAACGAGGGAGACGGTTCTGTTGAAGGGTTCGCAGTGGCCGCTGTTGGTCAGGACCGGGCTCAGGAATTGGAACAGGAACACGGTGCCGGTCGGGAGAATCCGGATTAAGTCGCCGGCGCCGGTCAGGGTTTTTTGCTTCCCGGAGGTGCCCATTTGGAGGAGCTACGACGGCTGGTTTTTATTTTTATTTTTATTTTTTGGGTTCAGTTTGGAGGTATAAATAATGAAGAAAAGGTTATAAAATTGTTTTTGTTTTTTTTAATTTTATAAATCCGTGGCTTCGTGCGGCCACTCCTCCAACCAGGTGTTGTGCTCCTCTCCCAAAAGAGCAGCCCCATTACCTTTTCTCTCTTCAATAACTATTATATTTTTCATTCAATATTTTCAAAAATTAAATGTAGAAATATTAATTCGCTGGACCAAACGAGAAGATCATGAATTTATGAATGAAATATAACATCTCTATTCCTCCATTTCCATCAGTCATCGATACTAATAACAGAAACTCATTTTTTTAGTACAAATATTTGAACTCGCCAAAATATGTGTCAGGTAGTTATAAAATTAAAAGTATAAGAAAAAAACTTGGATGAACTTTCTCATTAATACCATTAAATATTTGACAACTAAGAGAGAAAAATACATAAATTAAAAAATTAAAAAAAAATAATGAGTTGTCAAATATTTAATGGTATTAAGGAGAGTTACTCGTTAACTCTACGTGGCCAAGTTTTTTCCAAAATATAATTGTGAGAGTTATACTATTCCTATATAGATTTTGTATACATTTTAAATTAAAAAGAAAAGAACATATTTTTCCAGAGTTTTATTATTATTGTTATTTTGAAATTTGCTTAAGAATTTAAATAACTTTTTTCCAAGAGGTGAAAAACAAAAAGCTGCGGAGGAATGTGGATATTGGATTAATTTGCATCTTTAAATAAAAATAAAAATAATAATACTTAATTCAGTAGAATTTAGTATATATGGCATTTCTTACTTTCCTTGTAACAAGGTTGAGTTAATATATATTCATAAGGTGGTGGAAAATCGTGGTAATAATTTAAAATAGAAAGAAATATAAATGAATTAAATAAAAAATATTGTTGAGGTAAAAAAAACGAAGAGTTCTTTCGAAGGAACAATATTTAAGCATTGACTCATTAGTGCTATCTATATGATGATTTCGTTGAAAAACTGTCAACTTATTATTATTAATTCTTTTTTGGTAAAATATTATGTCAATAATCTAATGGTAGTTAGTAATTTAGCTCAAAATAGATGTTGAACATCAACTCTTTTTCTTAGAATGCTTTTTCTTGCCAGTAAAATTTTTGTAGTCCATCATCATAAAAATGTTTATAGCTAAAAAGTGTATATCTTCTCTTTCTTTTCTTTTTTTTTTTTAAATAATATTCCTCTCTTTTATTTTTCAATAATTTAATGACAATTCTGACTAGTAAGTAAGAAAGTATTTTCCTTCCATCTTTAGATACTTAAATAGATTTTGATATTTAGCCGTGTGAACATCAGGTTAACTAAAAATAATAATAATAATAATAAAGGATTTTGAAGAAAAAAAGAAATTATCGAAAATTTTTGGAAGTACAAAAGTTAAACAAAAGGAATTCGTATAAACTCATAAACCAAATAGTTCAGTAGTAATTGACAAAGAAAAATAATCAAATACATTAGATAAAAATTAAATTTTAGTATTAAAAAATATACTAGTTATATATATAAATATAGTAAAAAAAATTCAAGAGATAATATATTTTCCACGTGATTTAATTTTGAAAAGACGGAAAAAGAAAAAGAAAAGTCCCTTTAATGAGGAAAGATTGCGTTTTGCAAATTTAAACGGCCAAACGCATAACGAACCTACACAAGTCAACGTAAATTTTTAAAAATAAAAAATAAAAAACAAATTTTATATTAACAAAAAAAAAGTTTCTAATTGAAGTATAAAAATAATAGGTAATAGAAATGTTTAGTCATTTTCAAATGTTTTATTCAATATATTTTCAATCAATTATTTTTACTATAACTTAATGTAATTGTTTAAATTAATGTGCAAATGAAATAAAATACTTGATACTTTCAATTTTATTTTTTATGATCAATTAACTTTAAAATATTTGTCAACATAAGCATAAGACAATGATAACTGACATATATCTCCAATTAAGACATTGTGAGTTTCATCTTCCACCCCGCATATTGTATTTAAAAAAAAAACTTTCAAGATGTTTATCCTACTGCTTAGCTTAAATAAACTATTTATCTTCAAAAAAAAAAATTAAATAAACTACTTTAGTTCTTGTCATTACTTTTCTATTAGTTATTTAATAAATGGATAATTCACTATTCAATATGTTTGTTAATGTACTGATAATGTGTATGTATTGAAATTATATAAATAAATTGAAATATGTATTGATTGAGCGAATTTTAGGTGGCAAAAAATAAAATTTAAAAATACTATTTTGGTCCGTAGTTTGAACTTTGGTTCATGTTAATCTCCGTATTTTGAAAATGATCATTTTTGTTCATTTTAGTCCATGTACTTTCAAAATGTTTGATTTGGTTCACGTTTTTTTAAAAAGTGACTATTTTTGTTCATTGATTTTATTTTTAATCATTTTTTAACTATAATTTCAACATGATACTACACCCAATATATTTATTGAAATGTAACTATGAATTTATATTGGAGGGTTAACATTATATGTAGGACTTATTTCGAAATTTTACAACCAAAGTTATCGCTTTTTAAAAGTATAGGAACTAAATAAAACATTTAAAAGTATAAAGACTAAAATGAATCAAAACTGAAGAAATGAACTAAAATTTCAGACCGAAAACAAAATTATTAATAGATATGTTGAAAATTTAATGTTTAAAAATTTTAAATACTAGAATAGAATAAATCCACGGACAAGATTTAGACTAATTGAAAAAAAAAATAAAAAATTGTGCAGTTGAGCTTTTGGAACAGTGGCAAGGATTTCGTGAATTTACTTAAAAGGGCAAAGAAAATGTAACGTCACGCGACAGAGATCCCTCAGCCGGAAATTCACGGGCTATTTTTAAATGAATTAAATACTTTTTCAGGCTATTTTATCAATTTAGTTGAAACTTTTAATATTAGTTTTATTTAATTCTTGAACTTCAAAAAGTTTCATTTATAGTCTAGATTAGATTCTAATAATTTCCTACCAAGTTAATATTATTTTGCTCATGTAGTATGCTAATTAGATTAATTTGACACAAGGAATTGAGTCAACTAAATATATTAGAACAAAAAAAAAATTTGAAATATATCTTGCTTGCTTCTCTTATTGAATTTTTGTCTGTGCACTCTTATTAAAATTAAAATAAAAATCTGGAAACATAATTGATTTTTTTTTAATTCTAAGAACTAAATAAATACAATTCCAAACATTAGGGAACTAAAAGTTGTGATTTACTCTACATTTTGTAGACATTTTTGTAAAATTTGAAAATAATTCTTGAGGATATGGTTTAAAAATTCATGAATCAAATATAAAAAGTAAAAATTAAACATGGTAGTTAATTTTTATATATATATATATATATATATATTATTGTTTGTTAATAATCTTCTTGAACAAAAATTTTATGTTGAAAAATACATTTGATATTTGTACTTTTGCTAAAATAACAATTCAGATTTTGTACTTTGGTTTGTGACAGCCTAGTCCCTGTCGTGAATTTTTTTTTGTTAAATCTCTTATATATGTAGATCAATAAATCAATAAATGACTAAATTAATTTATAAATTACAAAGACTAAATCATTATATGCTAAAAATTGACATTTAATTTTGATTAGACTTTTCATGACAGAGACTATATTGTTATAAATTTTAAATTATATGAACTAAATTATTACATACTAACGTTCAGGGAGTAAATTGTTACCAATTTAAAAGTATAGAGACCAAATCGTTACTATAATGAAAGTACGAATACCAAATATGTTTTTTAACCAAATTATCCAATATTACAAGTTTAAAATAAAACCGTAAAAAAGACAAAGATATAACTACGTGGTTAAAAATATTATTAGAGGATAATATTTTAAAGGGATTAGTACTGGGCTATTTAAAAATCTTAATTACATAAAAGGATGGAATGTATACAATTTACACATTTGTCATGTATCAACCCTATTTAAGAGGGTACCCATCATATAAATTACTTAAATAGCCTCTTGTATTTACAAATTAATTTTAAATTCATTTTAATATGCAAAATTGATTAATTGGAAGGTTATAATTTAGATCCCATAATTTTACGTTAACGATACTTTCCAAAACAAATTAAAACACCAAAACATTAAAAACAAAACCCTAAATTCCCCAAAATTGAAATCATAACCTCCCAAAATATCTCCAAATCCCGTCCAAAAATCTCCCAAATTCGAAATCTAAGAACTTTTTTCGCTTCATCCATGACACATTTAAAACTTCAGTTTTGGAGGACCCTTTCTACATTACTATAGGATATATGCGTTTATATCTTGTATACAACTATAAGATATATATACATATAAGATATATACACATATACAATATATACCTATATATACGAATATAATCGGGAATACTAAGAATATGAGACATTTAGAAATTCAATTTTCTATACACATAAACAAAATATATCCCCATATATACCAATCTTAACGGAAGACTAATAATTACAAATGGTATGGAGGACTATTTCTACAGAACTATAAGATATATGTAYACACATATAARAKATATTMACATATACAATATATACCTATATATACGAATATAATCAGGAATACTAAGACTGTGAGACGTTTAGAACTTCCATTTTCTGTACACATACATAAAATATATCCCCATATATACTAATCTTAACGGAAGACTAATAAGTATCAATGGTAAAAACAGAAGGGGACAGGAGACGAGGAACACGCTAAACGGCGTCGGAAACGTTTAAAGACGTCGACGGAAAGTTTATTTGGCGACGGAAATTGAAGGAATAAATACCTCGTTGACGGAAGCACGCTGCACGGCATCGAAAACGTGGAACGAGGTCGACGGAAAGTCTATTCGACGACGGAAAGAAGAAGATCTCGACGGAAAGAAGAAGGAAAAAATCGATCGTTGATGGAAGCTCTGAAGAAGTACACAGACGGTATGCACTTCAATGTTGTCGACATTGATGAAGGTATGCACGAAAAAAAAAGAAGACGCCGGAGAAAAAAAATCAAGGTTGGAGAAGAAAGCACACAAATTTGGAAGTTCTTAATTGGTGAGAGAATAAAATCTTTTTTGAGGGAGAGATTTGAGGAATTTAGGTTGAAAAATTGAACGGGGCCACAATAATTAAATGAATATAATAACAAATGAAAGATTCAAATCTTTTAAATTTTAAAATTATAATAAAATAAAAAGCAATAAATAAGGATAGAAACGGTATTAGAATAAAATCCTACGTGAAAAAATCTAGAAATGTAAATTTTGAAAATTAAAGACATTTATGAAATTAAGAATTAAAAATAGCCCTCCAAGATATTATCTCTATTTTAAATCGATCTATAATATAATAAAGAGAACCATCTATGAAATATTAAAAAGCAGCTTAAAGGAAAAAAAAGATTATTTCCTTTTTAGCCCTTTTTAGTTTATATTATATACTACATTCTTTTAAATATATATTTTAATTTAATTGTTACTATTTAAATTAAAACAATAATTAATTTAAAGATCTGACTCATTCTCGTTTGATAGTATATATATTTTTGGTTAAATTATAAATTGAGTTTTAAAATTTTTAATTCAATCACTCTCATATTTGGTTTTAAAAGTTTCAAATCAGTCTCTATAATATAATTGAACTTGATAGGTGATACATTTTTAATATATTTTATTTAACTAAGTAAAGAAAAAATTGGAGAAAACAGGTTAAATCGAGCCTAGCTCAGTGATAATTGACATATATCTCCAATTAAGAAGTTGCAAGTTCGATCCTCGACTCCAGTATGTTGTAATAAAAAAAATTGGAGAAAACAGTTGAGACTTTTAATATTAGTACAAAATAATTCGTTTTTTTTTATACCAGAAACTGCTTTTAAAATTATACAAACTGATAAATTTCTGTATATGGGTAAATTTAGGATTCTGTATTGAAATCAGAAGTCAGCAAAAGGTATCTAAGGATGCACCAAGGACATCCCTATTGAAGAACATGTTTGAGTCAACCTTACAATTCTTTGCTTTAAATCCTTCTGCCCTCTGCTTGTTTTCTGTCCCATTCTTATGAATTCTGCCTTGACGATGTGGTGGTCGGAAGTACCTTTAGACGATACGACCGAGTACGACCCCGGGATGAATTTGAACGTCGAGTCCTGTGAAGCTAAGATATAGTCGACTCTTGTGCCGTATTTGCAGGTCCCCTGCACATCTGTGATGCAAAATATATGGAATTAGCTAAGTTTTTGTTTTCTTCAGAAGAGAAATGGTTGATGAGCGTAGGCAATGTCTCATACTTTGGCCCTTGGCCATGATCACCACTGGCACACAATCTCCTGCATAGTCTTTTGAATCTATGTAGCCTTTTCCCTTCAAAAACTTCATCACTTCCACCTTCGGACTCGGCTTCCCGACCTTCTCGTAGTACTGCATTGGAAAAAGCTTGAATTTATCAGCATCTCAGAGGGTTGGAATATTGATTGTTTCGTTTCAAGTGCAGAGTTTACCTCGATGATGTCGGTCCATCTTTCAGGCGAGTAATCGGATCTCTCCAACGAATTGAGACCGCCCAACAAGATGTGGGGACAATCGACTGATTTTGTTATTGCATTTATCTGCCTCATCCTCCAGTTCTCATCTAGATGGTCAAGTTGAGTGCAGTAGATGTTCACTTCTCCCGTCCCCGGCACGTCGATTGCAACCTTTAGCAAGTTTCTGAGATTCACATCGAACTAAATCCATCAGTTAAGCGTTCCTACCATGTCCCAGAAGGTGAAAAACACAAACTGAAGATAGAAAACGAAAGGAGAAAGATTATGATGATTTTCCAGTCGAAATTCTAGTAATGAGTAGAGAATGAAAAACCTGAAATCATCATCATCAGCAATCTTCTGAACTTTCCATCTTTTTATTGGCCATTTGGATAGAACAGCATTTCCATACTCAGGAGCCCAGCTCTCAGCAAATACATAATGCATCCCTAAAGCAGCTGCTAAATCAGATAGAGGCTTCATGCCTTTTGCTTCCTCAGCCTTCACATCTTGTAGAGCCAATATATCAGCATCTGCCTCTTTAAGAACCTCTAGGATGGTTCTGCTGCTTGTCAACTGGTCTTCACACTGCCAATTAGCTATGGAGAAAGGAAAGCACACAGGAGATCTTACCGGGACTTGGCTTTTGAAGTACCTTTTGTCGTTCGTCTTCGGTGTCTCGTCTTCCATGGAGGCAGGCAACTTGTTTGCTAATGAAATCTCGTTGTCAGGAAGATTAATGGAAACTTTTGGCTTGGATCTGGAGAGAGATTCAGCATTGCACAATGCTGTGTTCAATGGAGATTGCTTGAGTATGCTCTTTGGGGAACGACTCACGGGGCTTCTGAAATTGCATTCCTTTCTACCAAAGCCAAACACTGCTGGTTTATCTGCAGTTGGAACAGCAGGTGCGAGAGAGAACATGGCGACATTGAATGTGGCAACACGAAATGGCCTTTCGGTGACAGAATCACCCAACTGGCTCTTCGTATAGACTCTGGATTTATTTTTACCCGGTCTGCCCGTTCGTCGATGTTTCACATTCATCTTCCCAAACCTTTTGACTATAACTCTGCGCTTCGGATGCTTCCATATCAGCCACCATATCCTTGAGCAGAGACGCCGGAGTTCACTCCTCAGAATCCTCAACATTTCAGCTAAACAAAGGACCCCTCAATTCTTTCGATGTAAGTAACGATTTCGAAACTCCGTTATATAGTCTGGGGACCGGTTAAGTTTCACCTCTGATCTTTAAGACAACAGCAAGTCATGTGTGAATTCAATGGAGGTGCCACCAACAGCCCAACTAAAAGGTAGGAATTACAGTGTGGTGAAGAGAGAGATATATAACATAAGGACAAGGATCAACCACTCCATTACTTGAGAAGAAGATTGACAAAGATGCAGTATTGTTGAGCTCCTTTTTCCAAATAAACCAAAAGGGAACCAACCACTTCCACTGAACTTAGAAAAATAACTTCCAATTGGACTTGAGAATGACAAAACTCACTGTTCCAGAAAGAATCACTATGATGTGAGACAAGACTTTTTGATTGCCTTCCCAATCTGAGTTTAGCTGTGGTGCAGTTTTCCTTGGTAGGTACAACAGAACAGAGAGTTTCAAAGATTACATCACTTCTGAGTTGACTTTGATTTCTCTCATTTTTCACCATCTTTAGTAAAAGATGCTTGCTTTGATTTCTGGCGACCAAGAGCCAAGTTGATCAAATCTTATAGTTTCTCAAGGTGGTTGTTCTGGGTCCCCACCCTAATGTAATGGAAAGTAAAAACGGTAGACGTAGAGAGGTCGAGGTCAGGGTCGGTGTCAGGGTGGGGAGAGAGACAGAGATGTAAACAGACATTAGAAAAAAGAAAAACTGATATTTCCTATGCATATCATGTTACATGTACATGGTGTTTTTTGACAAAAAGATGAGCACTATCAGCCCTACATTTCCTCAATCAGCCCTACCCATGTGGTGGCCATGTTTTGTTTGGCAAGTCAACCATCAAGCTAATTAATCAACTAAATATAATTCCACAAACTTTCTAGGAAAATGAAAGAGAAGGATTAAAAAAAAAGACAAAGATGGAGGAGATCTCTTTTCTCTCCAGAACAGGTTCCTGCAGTGAATGCCTTCAGCAATGGAATTAAGCTACAATGATCGTGTAGACTGCCGGTTGGTTCTGGATGCATGTGATAATAGAATAGCGATTCCCATCTCCAAATCCAATCATTCGTCAATAAACAATGTATCAAGAAGGTTGGATGTTGAATCATCAATCATTCCCTCATCAAAGAAGCCTTTAGAAGCATTCTCCCTCCTGGACTTCCGCTCTTCAATAATAGATTCAGCAGTTTCAGCGCAATAATTCCGTTTGACCTGTTTTACCGGTCTTTCGGCCACAATAAACTTGTTACCATCACGACATCTCTCAGGAAATCCTGCCCAAACTGAAGAAAACAATCCATGAGAAGTTTACAACATCTAGAAAAGGAGACAAATATCAATTCCAGTTTATCAAATAAAACGTAACTAACCTGATTTTTACTTGAACCTCAACATATGCAAGCTAGAAACTAGAAAGATCCTAAAATAGAAATAGAAGATATAGCTAAATCTGGAAGCTGTTTCAAAATCCTTTTTTGTTTTTAAAAGTGAAATTTAGTAATAACACATTTTTAAAAGTTGTTTTTTCTTATCTTGTGGCATGTTTTGTTAGTACAACTATACGAGCATGTGAATACATATGCATAAATACCCCTATCACTATTCTTAAAAACAGTTTCGCTATCAAAAGCAGTTCAGCTCCCAAACACGCTCAAGTTGTTTTAATATTATGAAAGGATGATTTATCAATATTAACCACGAGAGCCATTACAAACTATCACATCATTCAACTGAGTCATATTAATTCCGAGGAGACATTTTCCCTAGTGTCAGTTTGAAGGGATCATTTCCCATTATAAAGAACTTATACATGACTCAAGAAAGGGGTAAAAATAATTAGATCAGATAACTGCCCATGGTTTTGCATCAAAACCAAAGTTATTGCATGAATAAGCAATATTGAGAAAGACTAGTAATCCCGATAGGTGATATACATAAGATAAGCAAGCAAAAGAAACTCAAAAGGGGGCCATAAAAATGCAACAGGTCTGAATCAATTACCACCAAAATGATGTAGGACAATGGAAGCAGCAACAGTAACATTCAAAGAAGCAGTGCCAACACCATACTGTGGGATGTAAATGAAGAAGTCGCAGATCGCACACTCTTTAGCAGAAAGCCCTGTTCCCTAGAAACAACATCCATAGAACCATCAAAAGGGTGGCTCGACGCTGAAAATAGTGTAGTAGAATTATTTCCAAATGATTCTGGTCCAGCCCAGCACTGATGATCATGTTACAACTCAGTCCCCAGAACATCACATATACATGGATCGTACAACGAAGCAAGAGATCTATAACTCTATGTTAAGTCCTAATCTCATTACATCAAAGGAGAAAAATAATGCATTACAATTACAACCAGGATGTCATGTCCTCACTCCTCACATGATGCTTATGGCTCGCTCCACTAATTTGATGCATTTCGCCCACCCCAAGGCCGAATCCGAGAGACAACAACTAATATGTATCAATGGAACTAAAAAGGAACTTGTTAACTGACTCGCAACGCAGCATATAGAAAACAACACCATCAATTCAACCATTACAAGTTATAACGAACAGACATTCCCTGGAAATAGATCAACAACAGAGACAATGTATTAACTATTAAGTAATTACTCCTTTTACTTGGCGAAAATTAATGTACTAAAAAAGGGAATCTCAATACAAGCATGTAGCGATCAGTGACGAGCCCATAATATGCAAAGAACCAACCTCGTTGCCGAGAAGAAAAGCGGTGCTCTTCCTGAAAGGATGCTGATTCACAGCCACGGCGTTTTCAGTGATCTCCACGCCACAGATATCGCAATCCTTCTCCTACAGAAGAAGGAGATTCAAGTTTTAAACAAACCCTAAGGGAAGAACGAGAAAGGAAAAAAAAAGTAGGGGGCGAACCTTGAGGAAGTTTTGGGCGTCGAGGAGGGAGTGGAAATGGCGGAATCGAAGGTGGGAAGTGGAGCCATGGCTACCGAAGGCGTTGAAGTCCCGACGACCGACGAGGATAAGCTCCGATACGCCGAAGGCGGTGGCGCTTCGCGCCAATGTGCCAATGTTGTGCCTTTTAGCTATGTTATGCACCACAACGTAGCTCTGGATCCCGAATTCGAATTCAGAGGCCATTAATCGATTGAAGAGAAGCTAAAGAATGTGATGGGATTTGCGGATTTTAGGGTTTCGACAGTCTGCAACTCCAATGGCGGCGGCCCGTTGCAGAAGAAGGAGAAGGAGCGGTTCCCGGTTCCCAGTTCCCAGTTCCCAGTTCCGCCAACCGTCGGCTGGATTCCTTTCAATACGTGCCTAATAGATGTAGAATAATACATATCTTGTATGTATGAAACGTCGATGTCCCAATTCAATGGGAATGGAAATATCAACTATAAGAGAATTTATAAAGAAAAAAAATTCAAATTATATTTTCTGAATTTATATTTTGAAATAAATTGAAAATTAGAATAAGAAAGAATAAATTTATCTACGTTGTTTTCGAAACTAGAATGTTACCCAAATAAAATAAAAGAGAAAAAAAAATATAGTTGCAAAATACTTCAATTTCTTAAAAAAAAAAATTGAAAATGATGAACAAGAAACATGAATATTACCAAACGAACTCTAATTATTTACTTTAAATTAGCGTAATTTGAATGGTAGCATCTAATATGAGTTGGATTTAATATTTAATTATGAGGTAAAAATTTGAATACCTTAAAAGTTACTTACAAATTTGAATACCTTTACGTGTATGACCATATATATAATCTAATCAATCAAGTGTTCCGTCCTTTATATAGTCCTAGTTAATATGCTCACGTCCCATTAATAAAAAGTTAAAAAAATCAAACTAATCAATTAAGTGTTCCTTTCTTTATCTAGTCCTTTTCCTTTGGACATATTAACTGTTTCCATTAATAAAAAGTTAAAAGAAATACCACTTTGATTTCTGTACCTTTTATATTATTTTTATATCACGTAACACTGTCATTACAATTTCAACATGACACTGTCATCAATATAACAATAAATTTATATTAAAAAAAACATAGAATTTGAATAACTAAGGCTAATTAACAGCTTATTTTAAGTTATATCATAAATTTAATCAATCTCAATTTTAAGTATGACATTGTACCGTATTCAAATTTTAAAAAAACTTTACAAGTGACTTCCAATCCACCTGATGATAATTTTTATCTCTCAATTATTTGGAGCAAACAATATTTCAGAACCAATGAAAACTTTCTTTCCCATTTATTATATATATACAGTATTTGATATTCCTTTGTTCTTTGTATACAATATATATTTCTACACATTTAAACAAGAGAGTTATTCATTTATACAACATTTATATCCTCTACCCACCAATTTTAATTTACAAATCCACAAACCTATTTCCCATTTTGACCTCCCTCTCTCTTCCACTCTTATGCTGCAACTTGGGCTGCAGCCAATCTTGCAACTGGAACTCTGTGAGATACAAGTTTCTTCCAGTTTTAGTTTCATTGAACTCTAATATTTAATAAGCGGTAAAATCGATATTAGCCTTCCCGAGATGTTGGATTGGAGAAGAATGTTCATAAAGATAAAGAAGAACATACCTGAAAGGAGAACATGAAACATAGTCAAGTCCAGCCTCTGCAAAGAATCTAACAGATGAAGGCTCTCCACCATGCTCTCCACAAATTCCAACCTGTTATTCATCCTCTTTCTCATCAATATCAAATATCAAATAGTACTATACTATTTTAGTTCATGTACTTTCAACTTTGGTTCATTACCATATTTCCAACTTTTGTTCGCACCAAGTTCCTATACTTTTAAAAATTGATTATTTTGGTCTCTTCATTTTCATTTTTATGTCATTTTTTCACTCATAATTTTGCACGACATTTTCCTCGCTAAATTTTTTGAAATGTAGTCATAAATTAGTATTAAAGAGTTTTCGTTGATATGAAATTTGTATTAAAATTTTGTAAATATGGACCAAATTGATCAACTTTTTAAAAATACTGGAATAAAACGAAATAAAACGAAAAGTACAGCTTTACAAAAACTTAATTGAATACTTTAAAAATATAGGGACCAGCTAAAAGTATTAGGACTAGACAAGTATTTAAACTTTTAAAAAAATGGTTTGAAAACTTATTCTAAAAATTATTTCAACTTTTCTAAATCATATTTTCAAGAGAGGATTTCATATGATATCATGTCGAACTTTCATTTTTTCTTCACAACTACCACAAAATCTAAATGTCAAACAACCTAATTTTTTCAAATAACTTTTTTCAAAAAAAAAATAATTAATATTGTATACTTTATGAAAAAATTACCTTCAAACTAGGCCTGGCTGCCCTCCCTTTTTCGGTAGCCAGCTTGATCAGCTGCCCAACTCCTTTCTGGTCAAGCACCTGCCACCAAGCAAATATACATTCAATTCATTTGTAAAACTAACTTCTCTTCAATGATTTTTGAAAAATGGCACTGACCTCAAAAGGGTCATTTTGCAGAATTCCTTTGGATATATAAATAGGAAGAAACTTGCCCACATCATCTCTACTGTACCCAAAGGTCATTTGTGTAAGATCATTGGTCCCAAATGAGAAGAACTCTGCTTCCTTTGCAATCTGCCAATCAAACAGGAAACAGCAGCACTTCTTATTCAGATATTCTTCCATTTTGCTACTACACCCTTGTGGTATTTTGTTTAGCTTTTTAGTCCTTCTACTACTTTCATCCATTTTGATACTATGTAGTCATACTTCAGTTCAAAATCTTTCACTTTTCCATTTGATTTCTCTAATTCTACGTCGGTTACACTATCTTCGCATTAAAAACAGTATTACAAGAACTAGAATGCGAAGGGGGAAATTTGCACATTTTATGAATACCTCATCTGCAACCAGAGCAGCTCTAGGAATTTCAATCATGGTTCCCACTTTGTAATTTAAGGAGGAACCCATCTCGGAGAAAACC
Source organism: Momordica charantia (assembly GCF_001995035.1). Next base: position 2,617,445 of record NW_019104498.1, read on the forward strand.
TTCTCGGCAACACCACGAATCGAGCTGACTTGATGTCCAAGCTCCTGCCATCAAGAATGTCATTATTGTACAGAGATCTCTTTCTGATACATTTTCATATTATCAGTGGAGAAAGAAGCTTGTATGTTGATTAGAACATTAATGGCAGAAAGAAGCAGCTCATACTTGTGGTGTTCCGACCAATGGAACCATTATCTCAGGAAATACTTTAACTCCCTGATTGCACATTGAGATGGCAGCCTGAAAGATTGCACGTGCTTGCATTTCTGTCAGCTCCGGGTACGATATCCCGAGCCTATGTTTTCAGGCACAGTCAGAAACTATTAAATAAAGTTGCCAATGCAATGGCAATGTTCTTTCTTTCCAAATATCTTTGCTTGGATTCAAATTTGTTCACTAGTTCTGATATCATACCTGCAACCACGAAAGCCAAGCATCGGGTTAACTTCTGAGAGTTTCTCAATTCTAGAGATCACTTCATCTTCAGTCATTCCAGTCTCTGCAGTTAGTCGTCTGACAATGTCTTCCAAGTTGCCTTCCGGAAGGAATTCATGGAGTGGAGGATCCAACAGTCTGATAGTCACTGGCAGACCTGAAATTGTAACAAAGTAGGAATCACTAGAACCTAATAAAAAATTTAGAATAAATTGCACAAACCACCCCTAAAGTATAGTAGATGTTGTAATTACATCCCTCAACTTTTAATTGCAAACCCTTAAGTGAAAAAGTTGGACCCTTGAATATTTAATAATAAAAATTAAATATTCAAACTTGACTAAATAAGAAAATTTTACCCTTTTTAAGGTTTTCCATTATAAAAATAAAATCCAGTTGAGGTATTTAAACTATTATTTCTCCCCAAATTTTGATTTTTACCGTTGAAACATGGAAAACGGAGCAGGCTCTCCATTCTCAAGATTTGCACCCCTACTTGGCTTGGCATTTCGTCGAACACCTTTGCTTCTCTAAAACCACCATCCAAATGATGGTCGTTCGCTTGACATTTCGTCGAACACCTCTGCTTTTCTAAAACCACCATCCAAATGATGGCGATAACGACCGATCCTAAAGACCACCTCCCTCTTTAATCAACTTTTTCTTAAGGGTTTGATTTTGGTTAATGACAGTCTGATGTTTTTGATTGGTTTGACAGTTTGATTGGTTTGACAGAGATGAGGAGGAAGAGAATTGGTGGGGTGTGGTCGCCGCTTAAGAAAAAGACCCGCGACCAATGAATAATTGAGGTTTGTCATATGCGAGTCCAGTTCCTATTCCTATGTTTCAAATTATGTTTCAAATGTAGAAAGTAGGAAATTTGCAGTGGTCCAATTTTTTTACAGTTCCTATTCCTATGTTTCAAATTATGTTTCAAATGTAGAAAGAAGGAAATTTGCAGTGGTCCAATTTTTTTACTATGAGAGGTTAATTTTTCTAATTGAAAGTTAAGGGGGTAATTACAACAGTAGTGGTTTGTGCAAGTGCAATTTACCCAAAAATTTATAACATATCAAGGAGCTACAAGGCAGTAGGCTGGATTGGATGTTTACCATCCATGGCCCGGAAGATTCCCTCAAAGTCGGATCGTTGATAAGGTAGTAACAAGTCCAAAGCCGCCTTTCTTTGTTCGGTTGTAGCCGCCATTATCATCTTCCTCACAGCTTTGATCCTCTCATCAGATGCAAAGAACTGAAACATCCACATATAAATGAGAAAAAGGACACATGAAATTGAAAGTTTCATGATTGTGAGAATACTGATGCCACTATATAATTGTGATGAATAGGATAATAGAATGGATCAAATTACCATATGCTCTGTCCTGCACAAGCCGATCCCTTGAGCGCCATTGTTGCGAGCGGTAAGAGCGTCTTCAGGAGTGTCAGCATTGGCCATAACCTTCAGAGCATCAAATTACCAATCACTAAATAGAAAGATTAAAGATTTAGATGGAATAAACAAAAGACAATCACAATAAATTTGGAGTTTGTTAAGGCTATCGTATCGAGCACCTTGAGACGTCTTATTTGGTCGGCCCAAGACATAAATATCTCTAGATCCCCACTTAAAGCTGGTGGAGAGAGTGGTTGTTTGCCCAATATCACTTCACCAGTAGAGCCATTGAGAGATATCCAGTCACCTTCATTGATCACCAGATCTCCAATGACAAGAACCTGCATTGTTATGAAGTAATCTTCACAATCCACTTCCATTCGTCTGTTGTTTTTTGTATCCACATCAGATAAGGAAAAGGAAAAACCGAATGATGTACCTTCTCGGAGTCATTTACTCTTATATCCGAGCAACCAGAAATGCAGCATTTTCCCCATCCACGAGCAACGACAGCAGCATGAGATGTCATTCCACCTCTGGCTGTCAATATACCTGCAGCGGCATGCATACCACCAACATCCTCTGGGCTGGTCTCTGCCCTTACCTTTACAAGTCACAGCCATGAAAGAATTCAGAGTGCTATTATGGTGATTGCTATTAGTTCAATTTTTATCGTCTTAACTTAAAACTTCGGAAAAGAGTTCAGACGCAATTAAGTAAAAACTCTATATGGGATTGATGGAATGAGACTGAATCTCTGTCAACTGAATAAAGAATGAAACTATGAAAATGAATATGGGAATACCAAGATGACGCTCTTTCCCTGGGCATGCCACGCTTCAGCATCATCGGCACTGAAGACGACCTGTCCCACGGCCGCACCGGGAGACGCAGGCAAGCCTGTTGCAACTACTTGGTCTTTGTAAGCAGAAGGATCTTCAAACTGAGCCAACAAAAACAATTAGAGAGAAACCTCTAAGAACATGCATAAATCTAGCTAGATATGCAAACAACAAAACAACCTCGTACTCGAAACTCGGAAAGAATGTAAGTGCTTGGGAGTTGGTGAGTGACAGGATAGGGAAATCTGATAGCTGATTCGTTTAAATAGATCTTCTAGTATAGACATATTTTAGACCCCAACTTCTTGGATTTTGGTTGTTTCTCTTTATTCATTTTGATAACAGCGAGTCATGTCAAAGTTCTAGCTTTGTTAAATGGAAGGACAAAGAAAAGCATGCCTGAGGATGAAGAAGTTGGTCGAGATGTTGCGGTTCGACCATCTTAATCGCAGTACGAGTGTCAACAAGTCCTTCATCTACCAAATCTACGGCTATCTTCACGGCACCTTTACCTGTACGTTTCCCCAACCGACATTGCAGCATCCATAGCCTATTCTCTTGGACTGTGAACTCAATATCCTGAAAAATTTCAAATCAATCCAGCTTAGTCACCAAACATCATCTATAGCTATCAGACTGCAGTTTCTGCTCACTAGGAAAATACCATCATGTCTTTGTAATGTCTCTCTAAAATTTCACAGTTCTCAACCAGCTCTTTATAAGCTTCAGGCATGCAATTTTTCATGGTGTCCAAGTCTTCAGGCGTCCGAATTCCTGCAACTACATCCTCACCCTGATCAATGAAATAAAAGGGGAGTGATACATCAGACATTTTATTCAGTTATGCATAAAATTTGCCAAGCAACAGCAAATCTTAATAGTATGAACATATACAAAAATAAGGGAGACATAGGAAGTAGATCAAAGATTAAGCTAGTGAATGTAACCTGAGCATTGATGAGGAACTCTCCATACAGCTTCTTTTCACCAGTACTTGGATTTCTAGTGAACAATACTCCAGTCCCAGAGGTATGTCCCATGTTTCCAAACACCATGGATTGGATGTTCACAGCGGTTCCCTTCAACCCAGTGATTTGATTAATGCTTCGATACTTCTTGGACCTTGGGCTATCCCAAGAATCAAAAACAGCCTCGACAGCTAACTGCAACTGTTTTCTTGGGTCTGCAGATTGATAAAAGGGTAAATGGCATGAACTATTGGACAATGACAGGATGATTAGCGAAAGCCTCTAATCTTTTATGTTCACAAATCAATATAGTGAGAGCACCTGAAGGAAACTTTTCGCCCTTAGCTTCAATGTATACATCCTTGTATTGTTCCACGAGCTCCTTAAGATCAGAGGCGGTTAGGTCAGTATCAAGTGTCTTGCCTTTTGCAATCTTCAACATTTCCAACTTCTTCTCAAACAATGAATGTGAAATGCCCATCACCTTCAAATGGACACAACAAAAATGTGCAGTTAGTTCCAGACCTTTCATCAACTAAAATGCTTGATTCAAATAAGAAGAAAGAAAAACAAAAGGCATAGTTATGAACCACTTACAACATTTCCAAACATGTCTAGAAACCGTCTATAAGAGTCATAAGCAAAACGCTCTCCACTTTTTGCAGCCAAGCCAGCAACGACTTCATCATTTAATCCAAGGTTAAGGACAGTGTCCATCATTCCAGGCATTGAGATCTATACATCAACAGAAGAGACATTAATAGTCATCATAAATTTTGATTCAATTCAATGGGAAGGTGACTTACAGCAGCACCAGACCGAACTGAGAGAAGGAGAGGCTTAGATGGATCTCCAAGAACAGCTCCCATGTCCTTTTCAATACTTTCCAGGCTTTCCAATATCTCTTCCCACAAGCCATCAGGCAATCTATTTCCATTTTGCTGGTACTCTTGACATGATTCAGTTGAGATGGTCAGTCCAGGCGGAACGGATAACCCAATGCTCGCCATCTCTGCAAGGTTTGCTCCCTTCCCTCCCAACTGTAGCACAACAGTATGTTATGAGTTCAATGGTTGTAAAAAATAGTTCAATTTAAGACAACATTATGGTGTCACTAAATACGTTAGACCCCTAGAAATGCTCAAGCATTTGAGTGTGAATTTATAACTGAAGTATAAGCCTCTCCACAGTTGCTTCAATTTCTTAACAGTTTATGATGAAAAAGCAATCTGAGAAGTTGAAGAAATACTTACCAAGGACTTCATGCTCTTGTTACCCTCACTCCTTCCTTTTCCAAAAGTGAATACTCTCTGTTCAAATAAGAAATTGGATCAAAACCAGCTAACTAGAGTATTACAAGCACCCTGAAAAAACACAACTCACTAGAGTGATCAATAGAACTATGTGTTGGAAATAGGAAAAGAGTCCGTGTGTCAAGTAACAGGTAGACAAGATTTTTTTTTAATAATATGATATCTCCTATATTTTCTCATCCTCCCTCTCCGTCGTAACTTTCTTTTTTCCCAATGCAAAGTACATAGGGTAGGAGGTTGAACTTTAAAAATATATATATATGTTTTTCGTTTATCTTTTTTCCTCCTATCATGAGAGATACTTATTTTGTAAAATGAAAATAAAATACTTAAAAATAAAAAAAATAAAAAAATGATGAAGCAATGCAAAAAGAGAAAAATGAAAGAGGTAAAACGTTGTGGGAGAGGGAGAAAAAAAGAGAGAAAATAGGAGATATCAAAATGTTTATTGGGCCACGTTGAGGACCTGTTCCTAAATTTCCAGGAGTCAGTGATAATTCTAGGTACTACTGTATGTAACTGTGGACTTAACGGTTCTAGAACCATCAATTGTTGAACCCGCAGATCCATTTGCAACTCCTTTGGAAATATTGTCGGGATGGTATTTTTTTCCCCTATTTCAATCCTAAGTTTCTTCCTTAATTTCCTGGAGTCAAATATTTTCCTTACTACTAATAAGGAGAAACATTGTCCTTGATCTTTAAATATTTGAAACTGGATTGTTAAATATTTAGCGGACTGACAAAATTGTCCCATACTAATAAGAGCCAAATATTTTCATCTGGAATAAAAATTTCTGAAATAATCGATATGAATAATATTTGATATGAAAAGAAAGCACGGCGTGTCGATGTCGGACACGCTTCCGACACGCTCAAATACGTATCTCAATTATTTTTTTTAAATTAAAAGACACGGGGTGACACGTACAGGACACGTGTGCGACACGTTCAACTTCTCCATCTTTTCCTGCTCTACCCTTGGCGTTTGGGTTTCTTCTGGCTTTTCTGCTACCCACGACATGTTGGCTTCTCTCTTACGGATGAGGAGAAAGAAGAGTAGAAAGAAAAGAAAAAAAAAGGGCAGCCTTGGTATAAGAAGAGTTGGAAGAAGATGATGAGTTAAAAGAAGAAGAAAATTAATAGGAGGAGAAGAATAAAAAAAACCAGAAAAAAGGGAAAAAAAACACAGAATTATGAGAAGAAAAAAGAGAAGAAGTAGAACAAAAATAAACTGGAGAAAGATCAAGAGTGCATGACATACCCCCTCCTCCATGACTAACAAGTGGCAATTTTTCTGCATGCAGCACCTCTCTCCCATGTACTAACAGGTGGCCGTTTTTCTCTACCTGTGTCCCCATGACTAACTAACAAGTGGCCATTTTTCTCTTCCTTTATTTATGTTGCTTTTCCTCAAGGCTAATATTTTTTTTCAGTAAAAACTATCTTTTTTCCTCTCAATTACTTTTTCTTAATTGCTTAAGTAATATTTTTTTAATATTTAATATATTTTAACGTATAAAAACTTAATGTTTCGTGTCCTACTTTTACGAGTATGTGTTTGTACTTCTTAGAAATATAATTAACTTAATAAAACAACCAAAAAGTAGAAAGATAATAATGCCTGGAAATTATGCATTGAGGCACGTTTATAAACACTATCTACAGAGAAGATATGCCCCACTTCAAAGGTACAACAATTCTTCAAGAGGCTTTGTGTAGCAGCTAAATCCTCTAGCTAGTCCTCGATTGCTCGCATGCTCAAAAATCATCGTGCTAAATAACAAACTCTTTTGGTTTAAAAAAAACAGCTCGATGTAAAAACTTTGTATAAGACTCTCAGATTTTGCCCTTTTATAAGATAGCACCCCTATTATTAGGGAGTCTCGATTTAACAAATTGCAACCTCTCCCCTCCTATTTACTAGGAAGAGTAGAAATGACCAAATTAATTGAGTAGAATAAAATAAATAAATAGAATAAAAATAAAATATGGATATGTCCAACACTATGACCTCAAAAAACTTGAGACATGAAAAGGGAAATCAAAAGCCAGAGGAGTATGAGCCAACCTTTTTGGTAGTAGTAGGTATTACAGGGCTTAGGACAGCGTCCGTTCTCGAGCCATGTCGATTGGGAGGCTCATGTCTCTCTGGCTTAGGGGTACTCATATGCAAGTCTTGGCAGCAAATACCTTTACTTCTACCACTCCTATTTGCCCTCAAAGAAGAATGTTTTTCTTTGGGAAGATGGGTGTTGCCCATGTGGTACTTCCCCCTTCTCAGCAATCCTTGGTCACAATCTGCTATGGTCTGCAGCAGTGATCCATGCATTATGGAGGACATTTTTCCCTCTCCAATCACCCCTGCCATGTAGAAAACAGAGAAGAAGAAATAAAACCAGAATTAACTGAACATTTTTCCCACTATAACAATGAACCAAACTGAAACTTTTCAACCCAAATCATTGGAAAACCAAACCCGAGAGCCAGTTCTAGACCAAAAAAAAGCCAAAACTCCCTGTTTTTGTCACAAGTTTAAACTCGGTGGTCTCTGAGGCATTAAGACGGAACACATGGTGGGCAATAACAAAGAAGATTCAATCTTCCTCTCTTTCCAAAAACCCCCCTTTTAAAACATAGACTCTACTCTACAGAAATAGAAAACTCTTGCTCTTGATACTATTTGATAAGCAAACAAACAATATGGCAGCCCACAACAAAGAGAAGAAGCAAAACCTTTCTTTACCCAATGTTTCAGAAACTTTCTGAGATGAATGTGAGAATCTTGTGAGGATCACAGTTTCTGCAATACAAAGGGAAAAGAATGGTAGTTGGTGGCGTCTTCTTATTTCTTTGGTTCTTTCCTTTTCTTTTTCTTTTTTTTCCTCTGCTCCTTCTGTGAACCCATAAATTCATAATGCTTACAGGAGCGACGTAAGTGGATGAAATTACTGCTGGGAAAAGTCCCATTGCGGCCAAAGTTTTGACCTTTATTTGTCCATGGTCCATACAACGGTCGTGTGAATTTCCCAGGGTACCCTCTCCACGTGCACCAGAGGAAGTTTGTGCCAATCGAGTTTCGACACGTGGTGAGACAGATTGCTGAATCATGGAGATGAGAACACTAGAACATACCGTTTTGACCTGATTAACGTGGCACACATATCAAAAATGCCATTTTTCTTGGAAGTTCTTCAGAAAGTTGGGAGGGAATTCAATTATTTGACGAGGGCAATCCTGTCATTTCGCGTTGATATTTCTAGTGAGGGGTCACCAAGGGCAGAGAGAGAAACTCCACGGAAAAATGCAGCCGGGTGGGACCAGCTCCCATACTGTCGGAACATCGGAGTCACGGGATTGTGACACGTGGCACTGTCTTGGACACAAGGAGAGAGGACTAATCCTCCACACCTCCTCTATCTTATCTTCATCTCCACACATTACAAAGTGATAATGATTTGATTTAACAGTCATTTTTGCTCAAAAAAAAAAAAAAGAAATTAACAGTCATTTAATCATTTTCTTTCCCAATAAATAAAAATAAAAAGGCTAAATATCTAGGCTATGATGTTTGAGTTTTTTTATTTTATTTTTAGTTTGATTGTACGAATTTAGAGCTCTATATTTTTGTATTTTCCAATTTAATACTTTATTAGAAGTTGATTTAATAAACTTAATGTGACATAAATTTAGAGAGAAGAAAAGGTTGTTTAATAGAGAATTTTCTAATTCTCCAACCAAATTTCAAGAAAAAAGAAAAATAGCATAAATTTCAAGTTTTCGTTTCTTTATAACATTTGTTTATTCTCTAACTTTTTGTCAATTCACTCAATGTCATATATATTGTGTAAGTTTATCATCTGTTAATTTTAGCATATACCAACAATAAGATATCGAATTGAAAAATGTTAAATTATAAGAAACTAAATTCAAATAAGGAGCAAGTGGTACTTCGGTAGCTAAATTGTATCTGCACAAATAAATTATTTTATTTTTTATTTTTACTAACTTTATCTTTATATTTTTATTATTTTTATTTATTTAGTTTTAGTAGAACTTCACCATCAATTTTCTTATTTCAATTGGTTTGAATTATACATTTGGTCTCATTTGTAGCCATTTTATCTTTGCATTTAGAAAATGATTGATTTTCTATATACATTTATTAATCCTAATGGAGATTGATGTGACGTTTATATAGTCAAACAAATTTCCTAGATCACAAAAACTATTGGAACTAGGAAATTAAGATAGAAAATATTTGTTTAGATACTAACATTTAAATGTATAAATTTTAGAATATAGATATCATTACAAAGTAGGGAAGAAAGAGTTTGCCTCCCAGTCATCAAGCGGAGGAATTCACAGGGAGAAGAAAGAGGCAAAAATTGGAACAAAAATATCATTTGATTCGTCGATCCTTAAAAAAAGAAATAAGAAAAGTTACATCGTTGAGTGAGAAATGGGAAATTCATGGAAAGTTACAATCCCCACCGTGTAATAGTGCACCCACACGTCTTCATCGACGTTGTTTTTTAACCGGAAGACAGAGAGCTAACTATCGAGACTTTGGGCTATCTGGACACATACTTCGTGAAATGGTTCATGCATGCTTGTTGCCTGGGGCAACAAGATCAAGTTGGTAAGGATTCAAATATCCCTTTCTRTTCATTTATATCATCATAGAGGGACCCCTTTACCATTCTGTATAAATGGACTATTCTATTTGTACGGCAAAACCCTCTTCAAGATAGATGTGCAACTTAGTGTAGGACTACTTTGATAAGAAGTCACTTCGAATAGTCTAACCTTAGACCACGAACATGATAAACTAAGTATGTTACTGCGACAGAGTAATCAAAGTCTCACATGAGATACACACAATTCTAATTCTTGCTTAGCTCGACAATTTTGATCGATCTTGATCTGACTTGTGCATTAGAATGACAGGACAAGTAACACTATGTGTGTAAGGTAAACTCTTATTAAAAAGGATCACTGCACCAACTTCATAACAACAATTTCTCAACAACTATAGATTGGTAAATAAAAGGCTCCTCAGAGTCCGCACGTGATGAAAAGTTTTCTTAAATTTCAAAGATTGGAGAGGTATATTTAGAGTCTTTCAATTTTATTAGGGTTTAGGGTTTAAGTTTGATAAATTTTACTGTTGTACTCAAAAAAAGAAAAAAAAAAGTTTGATAAATTTTCCTCCCCATTTTCCTTTTTTTTTTTTGGGTAACCCTTGAGTTTTTTTGTATTCAAGTATTTTAATAATTAAGTTTAGGATATAACTTTTAGTTCTTTGTTAGTTGAATTTTATATGATTTATTTATTTTGATTTGTTTTTTATATTTTTTAGAAATTAATTTTATATGATTTATTAATTCATTCATAGGTAAATTTCTAATTTAATTTGAAGAAAATATTAATTGTAATACTTACTTAAGTTTAGAGTTTAATTCAATGAAATTAAAAAGCTTAAGGTTAGTATAGGAGTAAAAATGGTTTTTTTAAAAGAAGAAAATGTATTACCATAATTTCATTATCCTCCTAAAGCTTATTTAGAAATGTTTGCTATTAGACACATTAAACAAATTTCATGTTTCTTCTCTTTAGAAGAAAGGAAACAAAAATTCAATGTTTTAAATTATTAGTGATTACACTAAAAAAACGAGTCTACATAAATTCAATAAACATTAGTTACACCTCTAAGACATAATATTCTTTCCCCTAATTTCTTTTATTACACCAAATATACAACCTCAAAAGTAGAAATAGATGATTTATCGCTTAAGAAATAAAACTAAATTAAAAGACTATTTGAGTTAAAAAGAGAGGGCTATCTTATTTCAATGGCACTTGTTTCTCTCCTTTTTTCTTTCTTTAGAGATAAATACATTTTTTCTTTGTTAAATATGTGTTTAGGAGTACCAGTAGATCGAGTAATTTTGAAAAAAGAGATTGAAGTATAATTGATTTTTTAAAATCATTATTTAAGTGATACCTTAAAAAATAATTTAAAGTGATTTAGGTCATGTCAAAATCACTCACAAACACACTCATTACAACAATATTTGAAGGTAGGATTTGAACCTATATATCTTCTTAACTAATTGAGCTATGATTAATTGACCACAAGTCTAATATTCATTTCAAGTCTATGGTTCACTAAAATATTTTAGCTTTCTAAAAAAGATTAAAATAATTATTCAAACTCATTATGTAATTTTAAGTCGTTTTTTAAATACTTGTTATGGATTTTGGAAGTGAAGTAGTAAGAAATGGTAAAATAGTTATTTCACTACTTTTGAATGATTGGCAAATGGAAGCGGTAAGAAAATCACCTGCCCAAAAAATTATACATATATTTATTTTGTTAATTTTTATTAAATTAAAAATTTAGAGTTCAACTTATTGATATTTAAGTAAAATAAGAAATACGAAATTAATAATAAATCATTGCTACACTGGGCGTAAAAAATATAATATAATAAAATCTAAAAAAGGATAATCTCTTTGGTTTTGAAATTTAAGATCTGGAATTCAACACAAAATTTATGGACAAAAAAATGTATTTTTCTCCTAAATTTGAAAGATACACGTTTTAATTAACAAACTTTGATTCCTAGCAATCTAGACTAATTTTGATAGAAACATTGATAAAAAGTATCATCAACAAATCCCCCTTTTAAAAAAAAATAATAATAAAAGAAAAAACCAAACTAGAACCAAAAGAAAATCATAACTTAACCCAAAACCAAATAAATAAGTTGCCTTGTGTTTTTTCTTTTTTAGTTCAACAGCGTGTGAGAGAGATTCCGCCAAAATTTGGGTAAAGGACCCAAGAAAAGAGAAAGGAAAAAAGAAAAGGCAATTTTAAGGACAAGACTTCTCTTGCATCATCTACTTTTGGATGCTAAAATTCTTAAAGAGTTTAAGATAAAGAGTACCTTGTTGATTGTTCAAACAGCTGCTGAGGGAGGTAAGGTAAGGATTTGTAATAACCAACACAGGCAAACTTGATTTTCCACAACATTTTCTAACAAGGGTAATTCAAATGCATTATTCCATTCCATAGGAGTCCCAGAACATTATTCAAAAGCACTCGAACTCAACGGTAAAAACTGATTACGAGCGAGCATAACGGACTGGAATACGCCGCTGTATGGGGCTCCTACAAGAAGGACAATCTTTCATACCCTGTTTTTCATGCAGTTCATTGCAGGTTGTGCACACCACTTGATGGGCGCATGGGAGAAAAACTACTGACATCTCCTCTGAAAGGCACATCACACACTCCCGCTCCCTCTTCACACCCCCGGTTCCAGAGTACTCGTAAAGATCCTTCATCGATTCCGAGACATTTGGGGTCCAGGATTCTTTATGATCTGTGCTGTTTCTGGTATCTGTTAGCCTACTGGCATAACTTCCGTCAATGCCTCTCTTAAGAGCAGCAATTCTCGACGAATCAGTCTTGAGTCTCAACTGGGAGATTTCTTTTTCAAGCTTTTGAATATCGTCTTTGTATTTTAGAAGATTGTTTTCTGCTTTCAGTTTAATCGTATCCTCCTTTGCTTTCACTGAAGCCTCGATTTGTTCTCTTTCCTTTCTTAACGAAGCAGCCTGCATCAGCACCTCATCTTTTGCTCTCTCCTCCAGCTTCCATCTACCCTGAGATATGTTCCTTGTCAATCAGAAAGGGTCCACAAGTTGCCACGTAATTAATAGAACCAAGAGAAACACTGCAAATTAAGTACTAGGTTGTAGGAATACGGCATCCGTCGATATTTAAAACCCATGAAACGAAGAATTAATGTCAGAAATATTGAAAACCAATGAGAAACATTTAAGGACAAAACTAGCAACAGAGTCACAAAACGCAAAGAAAGTATGTTCAAGATAGAACATATAGTAATTCAGATTTTTTTTAGGGTTGACATGCAAATACTCAAATTTTCAGAAAATTCATGAACTGTTGGAGAAACAAATGCATCGCATATTAAAAGCTGCACAACATGAACAACCAAGCAAGAACATACGATTAAGAGTTGAAATTTAATATTAAGAGAAAAACTAAATGATGAGCTAATGTTAATTTTGCACCTAAAAAGAGATGCAACATGTACCTTTATAAGAAAGAGTCCAAAGGTAACAATTTAAACTTTTTTGTTACTTCTCGACTGAGCAAGTATCCCTAAACAACATATTTAATGCTCAACAAGGAAAAAGAGGAACATACTCAGATATTTCAAAGGGGGTGAAAACACCAACCAGTAATCTGCAAACATTCCAGGAACTAAGCACAGCAAACAAAAATTGCAAAATGATCTATGCATAACAGGATTAAAGTTCAGTTGAAATCCCCTAGGAAAGATAAAGCGGAATACACATTGTTAACTGGGTTCCTTTCCTAGGGCAGTTATTGCCTTTTGGACCACTACAGGTAAAAAGCGTCATTTAGTGTATCATAATTATTCCTGGGAAGTGAAAATTTTAATTTATCATTCAATCTATAGTCATTCTGCTTATGACATCCATCATTTCTACAGATTAGTTGTCAATTAATAATGAAGGGACTAGAAGATAATAGCTAAAGCTCATGAGAACTATGGGTAACTTGTTAAAACATACCTCAAGTTGCTCCTGGAGATCCCTGGCTTGATCTAGTTCCTGTATTAGTTGTTTCAATTTTCGTTTTTCGGCCGTGTGTTCTTCCTGGAACAATGTTTTCTGCTTCTCCCATGATTGAACTTTCATTAGTGTTTTCTTCTCCCTCCTCGAAACCTCTTGATAGCTAGCAGCTGATTCTGTAGCACGTAACTTTGCAACCTCCATCTCCTGCCGTAGTGCAGCATTCTCCACCTCGAGCCTCCTAACAGCAGAGTTAGCAAGTTCAACCTGCCCACTAGCCTTACACAATGCATGTTCCATCTCAGAAAGCTTCTTCATGGTATTTTCCTCCAGAGTCTGCTTCTCCTTTTTCAGCCGCTCAACTTCCTCCTTTTCTTGTTTCAGAGCCTTGAGTTCAGCCTTGTCCTTACTCAGCCTCCTTGCAGCCTGCATGACCTTTTGATTGGCCCACTCCGTCCACTCTTGCAGCTGATTTTGTAACTCCCGTGCTCTTGGTACTAGCTTCAAAACCATCTCATCCTTCTTATCCCTAGGAAACCACTGCCCAAGTGACTTTTCATAAGATTTCTCAACAAAACTGCTAGAAGAAGATTCAGCGTTGTAGCTGATAGGCATCGAAGGCTGATTGCTTTTAGTGGGCAAAGAAAGAGAAAGATCAATGTCAGATGTTGATAATGCAGAAGAAGTATTAGCTTCAGGTAATGCAGGTGGTGAACTAGGTGCAGGCATTGAAGATAGCGTATTGGCCTTAGAAAAAGGAGAAATGGTGCTAATGTTTTCCAAAAATGCTAGGGAGGAAGCTGGAATGTCAATGGTGGAAAGACTATGGTTCCCAATGTCTTGGATCACATCAATTCCCATAGCCTTGCTTATTTTCGAAGCATTCTTAAAGTTTACTGATGTGGAGCTTGAAACAGACTTTATTTTCTTATCTAACATTAAACCCCCCAAACCCGTCAGCTTCCCACCTCTTGATGAGCCCTTAGGTCCATATGTTCGAAAGTTCTTCTCCACATGAAGCGATTTTTGTCGAAGCATGTATTCTCTCTTTGTTATATTAGAATGAAACTTCCTACTGCTCCCAATTTTTTCTTCCGATACAGAAGTTTGAGAGTTTCCAGCTACATTAAATGATTCCTCAGCAACATCAGAGGCGGAACTTTGAAATTCTTTATCTGATACTGGTCCACTCAAAAACACGGGATCCTTTGTTTTTGGAAGATTAGGAACTCCTAGAGTGGCTGGTTCCTCGGATTGAGAACTATGAGCACAACTGATTGGAGAAATTGGCTTAACGGGCTTAGGAAGATTCATCTCAGAGATTTTGGCTTCTGCTTTTATCTGTGGGATAGAGTTAGACGAACTCTCATTCGAAGCCCCGTCACAAAAAAATGCATTAAATGGGTCACTATCCATTGCACATGCATGAGTTACATTCATGTCGCATATCAACAAGCACCACATTGCATCCCCAGTGCTGAAGAAAGGCCTAACCTCTCGGAGAACACAAACTAATTCGGCTAAAATATATTTCTCTAGTTGCTGTAAATCTTCAAAACAGTGTTCCCTTGAATGATCAATTTCTTGGCCGCTTCTAAGAAAAGCTAAGGTGTTGTCCACTATATTTGACACGGTGTCTTTAGAACCAAAACAAATGCCAGCCCGCGAGACAGCTTTTATAGCAACCTCTTCACTGTATCCAGAAGCAACAATTTTCTTGGTTGCGCTCTTGAATATTGTGTCCAAATTGCTTAAAACAAGTTCTTCGAGCTGAGCTTCTGTAAGGTCACTCCAATCAGCATCTTCGACCTCATCAACATCTAATTCCTCCCTTGGCCAGTTTAACCCAACATCAGAAGACCCCAAACCATTGGACAATCCGAGATCAAGTTTCAATGCAGCAGAGTATTCTTGACTAATGCTACAAATATCACACGCACTGGTTTGCCCAATATTTGAACTTATCTCAAATTTCTCAGCAGAAAACTCATAACTCGGGCATTCATCTTGAGATGACATGGTGATCTTATTCAGGTCACCTAAAGGTGGATCTGCTCGGTACTTCCTCTTATTCCTACTCCCTTTCTCCTGGACAGTCATAGAAGAAGGCACATGATTGCTAGTACTAGGACAACTCGGCTTAGCGACCATCGATGCCATTTTCCACTGCACAAGACAACAAAGTATGAATACCTTAATCTAGTTATCCTTTTTTCCTTCTCTCAGGTGTGAACTATATACACTTAACACGTAAAAGTACCATACGTCTCTCATACCTCAATGCAGTAGGAAAACCATGAATATCAATCCATCTTATGTAAACCAAAAGATTAAAAGAGAGAGAGAGAGAGAATAATAGAACTGGCATCGCATGAATGAATCGTATCCAGCTAAAAATTTGGCAGATAACTAAAACCATTCAGATTGTTGAGTATTCATCTAACGAGGAGTAAGACGCATACCTTGAATCTCAGTACTAAAATCGACGACAATCAAAATCTGCGTCCACCGGAAAAAAAAAAAAAGAAAGAAAGATAAAAACAAATCAATCACAAACACAAATACCGAAAGCAGAAACTGAAGCATCTATATAAAACGTCAAAACGTTGAACCCGTGCAACACGAGCGAAAACTATAATCTAATCATCTAATTCCAATTCCATCGCGAATTAAAAGCCGAAACCAACCTCGTAGATCAAAGGAACAACAAATTTATCAACAATTTAAATTGGGGACTGCTAGAAACATAGAAGATCCCCAACACAAATTCGATAATTTAATGTTGAAGAACGGACGGCGAAACGATCGGCAGAGCGCAGCCGATTCAAGCTGGTGATTGGAACAATCGGAGATTGTAAGGAAATATACAAAAATCAGAAAAACATCGGAGAATCAGATAGAGAAATCCTTGTAAGAGCCTTTTTTCCTTTTTTTTTTTTCCCCTTTCTTTTTGATGTATTTTTTTTTCTCTCTCTCTTTCTTTTTTTCCTTTCGTTTCCTTATTTTCTTGCTGTAGCGTAGAGCATATAGGCTCTCTCTCTCTCTCTCCTTACTGAATATTTTGGCCTCAGGCGTTGTTGTATTGTATTGTTTCTTACTTTTTTGGCTTTGATGTTAACCAAATTAAGTAACCATGGTTAGTTGAATCGGCCTTCTCTAATTTACCATGGTTAGGGTGCCCACTCTCCCATTGCCATTTTATCACTTTTTTCCACTTTTTTTCTCTCTTTTTTATTCGTTTATTTAGACTAAATATACATTACTTTTCCATTTTAATTTTTGGATCAATTTCAACTTAATAGTATCGTTCAAATTGAGTGATGGAATGGGAATTTAGAATTTGAAAATTATTACTTTTTATAGGTCGGGTAGGGTTTTGAGTTTGTACTTTTGTTTAAATAAGGTTGGTTGAATTTTAATTTGATGGAGTGAAATGTATATTCACATTAGAAAAAGAAAATCAATCTATAGAAAATAATAACTTTTAAATTTTCAGATTATTTATTATTCAATTTGATGTGTGAATGGGGACTCGAATGAAAATTGTTCAATATTTGAATGGTACATTAAAAATTTTAAGATAAATTAAAAAAAAAAAATTTTGCCAAAGGGAGTCTAAAAAAACAAAATAAATAAATAAAAGGATTTTTCTACTATAGAAATATGATTTTGTAGGTTGTCGGTTTTCGTATTTAATAATTCTAATTTTTTAGAAAGAAAAGAAAAGGGAACGGCATCTATTAATTACAAATGTACTATTGAGGTAAAAAGAAAAACAACAAATATATTTTTACTATTTTTACTACCAAGCATGAAATTAAAAAGTTATAACAAAACGTATAATATATGTATATATATTATATATATATACTCTTATAGAGGCTTCCATGTTAATGTAGAAAACTAAACTATTATATTTAAGCAGCACATATATACTAAAGTTATTTTTATAAATATTGTTATAATTAGATTTAATTACAAAACAATTACTGGGGGAGAGGGCTAAACCTTTAGAATGGTATTAGAAATCTTATTCTAAGCTATATTTTACCCTAAATATTTATAGTTCGTGTAAATGTAATTGTACCATTTGAGAAGCTAATTTTAAAAACGTACATTTACGTATTACATACAAGTAACAAATTTATGGTCCCCAGAATGATAAAAATAGGTAACATATATAAGTTTGACTTTTTTAAAATTATACAAATCCAACTAATGAATAAAACATTTTGAAAAGTATATAAAAAATGGCATGAAGCACAATCATAAATTTCGTTTATAACTTTCATCCGTTTTATTAGTATATTTTTATTATTTCATTCACTTTTTCTCCTTGATTTCTGGACATAAGCTAGATCTTGGGTGTCAACTCCCAAGCCTCTTACCACTGCGGCAACGCCCAAACCTAAATTATTATTATTATTAGTTCTTAATTGTTAAAGTTATTAAATAGTAACCAAAAGCTACCATAGCACCAACATTAAAACAAACGTCATCCATGACGTCATGCAATTGCATATATATGGAAAACCGAACAATAAGTTATCCCACAAAAAAAAAAAAAAAACAAAAACAACTAAAACACATCATGCAAGATCTTTTATTACTACTAATCTATACCATTAACAAAAATACAAAGATGGAAATGAAACAATATGAAAAACCAAAGTTCCAAAACTGGCAAAAATATAAGGATTTGGAATTCTAATTAGACATTAATAGTCAAATCGTGGTGTGGTTGTTACTTCTCAAAAAATAGGTTGGAGTGGTAAAGTTGGGATCGAGACTAGCATGAACATTTCAGAAAAATAGCTATCCCGATCCCAATTCCTTTGAATATTGTAGTTTTGAAGCGAAAAAATTTATAGTACTGTGAGAATACCAACTCCTCTATTTTATACTATAATTTTTGTCTTCATTGTACCTGTACCTCACATTATTTTTTAGTATTGGAAATTTTGTCATTTTTAAGCAGTAGTTTCTTTATGCACTGATAAAGAAGTTAAGAAAAGCGAATATATATGCAAAAGGAAATGAAGTAAATGCCTATTTAATATCCTCAGGTTTGGTTCACATTGTTCTTAGGAGCTATTTTGGCTGGATGGTCCATTTCTAATAGACTAAGTTCAACTTACTTCACACTGGCAAAGTCAATTTAATATGTATCTGATAAATATAAACAAAACTTATGAAAGAATTTATATCACATGACTGACATGTGTTACTGAACAGCCAGGAAATACTCTATTCTAGAGGAAGAAATGGTTTGCCTTTAATTCCAAACAGAAAGATATGAAACCCAAAAGGAGCAAAGAGCCAGAAGGTGACCTTCAGAAAAGCCAAGCAACTTTTGAACTACAAACACAAGAGACAAATGGCAAAAACTTAGTTTCCATTGCATTAAGTCATAAATCATACCCTTTTCTGGTATATATGTGAGTTCTCGTAACTCAACTAATCTCACGGGACATCTAACAATCCTACTACATTTAGTTACCTAAACTCCGAACCTTTTACTTTTTTTGTAATGCCCTAGGCCACGACATTCTCTTGCAACCTGGTTGTACCATTTACTTAACTTAAGTTGCTTGAAAGAGTGAAAACTATCCCACAAACCAACACGAGTGGCAGCATGTTTTATCTTCACTTACATACTTCTTAGAAAAATCCTCTAGGAGGCCACCCAACCTAAGATTCATCAGAGCCAAGCATGCTTAACTTTGGAGTTTTTATGACCAAAAAAGAACATGCCCCTTGTTATTATAGGTAGTTATTATCAATTTTTTTAAGTCTTTCTTAATCATGCTATCATGATCTTAGGATCCCTCTTATTCGAATGTGATATGGCTCATCATGTATCTTCCTCCTTACTTTAAAAGCTAGCCACAAGCAATTAGATTCATGCCAGCATCTAGGCGTGCAAATCTAACATAAATAACAATTTCAGAATACTAGTAGAACTTATAAACATGTTTTTAAGTGCTGTTATCATATCAGAATACACATAGCCAATTTTTTTATTTATTAGTATCATGGCGATTATGCCAAAGCAATTCTACAATACATGAACAAAAGATACCGATTTTAGCACCACCTCTGACTGAAATGCTGCCTGAAGACTTCACTGCGAAGCATTGGCAGGAACAAACTTGACTGAAATGCTGTTGACACAATGCCGTTCATCTGTAGGCGTCCCGAATCCCTCGCCTTTAAAAACATGCCCCAAATGGCCACCGCATGCAGCACATGTTATCTCAGTTCTCCTTCCATCAGGGTCAGGCTGAAAATATTTTTACATGTTATCAGTCTGTTGTTTTCAATCCATCTAATTGCAATATACAACAAGAATGAAAACTAGCCTATGCACTTCAAACAAAAAGGCAGTGATTGTTAAGGATCCCACATCGAAAAGATCAAGAGACTGAAAACTACTCCTCCCATAGTTTTGAAATAGAATCCTATGAATATTGAAAGTGATAAAAGTAAATCGCTTGAAAGTGATAAAGTAACTCACAAAGCGATTGATTGCTCCAGGAAAACCTTCAAAGAAAGCAGGCCAACCACAACCCGAGTTGAATTTGGTGCTTGACTTGTAGAGTGGGGTTCCACAGCCAACACAATTGTAAATTCCATCTTCGGAAAACTTGTCGTATTTCCCGGTTCCACGAGGCCTGCATATTGTCCACTTCTAGCTATGGTGATTGGTAACTAAAAAGATCACATGAAATTCAAACGAATCGACTACAAGTGCACAACACAACTAATAAGCTATGCACGAGCAAGCTTGAAAACTATATTATACAGTGCACGATAGCCAGTTGAGCTTCGTATCTTGACGAACAAGGCTCGAGCCATACAACCAAAGATACCTCATATTGGAAATAATTGATACATCATGCAAGACCTTGAGTTCAATCGTAACTTTTTGGTTTAAAAACTATTTTGGTCTCTGTACTTTTGATTTATGTTCATTTTTCGTTCTTGTATTTTCAAAACGTTCATTTTGATCATTCTACTTTTAATTTTTGTTCATTTTAGTCCCTGTACTTTTGAAATATCTGGCCATTTTGGTCTCTATACTCTTAAAAAGTGACTTTTCATTTTTATCTCATTTCTTTCGATCATAATTTTATCATATTACTTCACTAACTAAATTTCTTGAACATTTTGGGTTAGGGTCCTTAGTAAAAACAAAATAACATTGTGAGACTTCACATCCGCAAACTTCCAGCTCAAACGAGCAAGACCTTAAAAGGGGTCTCGGAGATTGGATACAGATCTTGGATACATGAAAAAATAGTGCTATTTTGGAATTTAATGACAGAAGTTGTCGTCATTCAATGTAGCTAAGTTCAACTATGGATGCCAAAACTAAGAATATATAGCAATATGAAAACAGACACAAACTTCCAGTAAAAAAAAAAAAGGAAGAAAAGAAAAAGACAGCAGTCGACAAAATCTATACTCAGCAGTTGACACACAAAATCACACATGAAGCCTGTTTGGAACAAATCCCAAAAGCCAACAGCCATTGAAACCAAAAGCTCAAAGAACAGTAAGCAAAATGATTCAATTAATTTGAGAGCATATCAATTCCGAAATTCTACACGTTACTCGAATCAGTATAAACGAAATTGATCAGTGAAACAAACAAACTAAACGGGAAGGATGGTCAGAAATCAGAATTACTCGGTTCCTTTCTGGCGAAGAATGCGAAACTGTTCCGGAGAAAGAATGGCTCGCCACTCTTCCTCTGATTTCTGAACCGAATTTGGTGCTGATGGGGCAGCCATGGCGACAGTTCGCGAGAATTGCAGCCGTCGAGCGGGTTCCTTCGTCGTCTTCCTCGATTGATGAACGATTTTACAACGAGCCAACGAAGAGAGAAACGAAACGGAACAATCTTTAGGCAGAAACTTTCCCGATAAAGTTTTCGGGGGAATGCACTTGGACGGAACCTGGGGAAAGGTTGGGAACAGAGGCAAGGCAAATTGTCGAACTTGAAAAAACTCGGATTTTTCAAAAATACTTTGCTCGTAAAATGTTGGTTAAATTAAATATATATTTGTCAAAAGCAGAGTAATCGACGTATATCTCAAAGGTGAGTTCAAATCTCGTCCTACGTATTATACTCCATATAAAATTAAATATATATTACGTATATCTCAAATGTGAGTTCAAATCCCATCCTACGTATTATATTCCATATAAAATTATATATATTTTTAATTTACAATATTTACCACGTTATTTATAAAATTATCAGGTCAACTATGCTACGTTAGTTTTCTGTTAATCATGAAATGGATTCATATACTACTTAGAAGAGTTTTTCAAACTTTAATGATTAAAATGTCACTTTTATAATTTTAATAAATTTATTCATTTAAATATGTTTTATCATTGATTTTTTTATTTGACCAGATTTAAAAAGTTTCAGTATAATCTTTAACATTTTAACATCTTTTAATAGTATATTGTCATTATTAAATATTAAATTTGACTAATGATAATCTAAATTGACGTCCATTTAATTGAAAAATATTATCAATATATTAAATACAAAAACGTGAATTGGTTTTTTTTAATTCATAAGATATTATAAAAATTCCTTCCTAAAGCAATGTTTATATATATATAAAAAATTATCCTTCTAATAGTTTGTAAATTCACTAAATAATATATCTTATAAGTTTATCATATGTCAACTTTAACATTTATCGGTGAGAAATTAAATTAGAAAATATAAAAAGAAAAAAAGTACATAAGTGACTTTAATTTTAAAATTTGTAAACAATATATACTAAATTGAAACAACACTCAACTATAATACATAGCGTGCATTCTTTTTATCTATTGGATTTTGTTGGCTAAAGGTACCGACTGCTATTTAATATTATATATATATATAAAATTTTTATTTTCTCAATTTTGGTTTGTACTATTTTTAAAATTCTCAATAAAATCCTAAAATAAACAAATTAAATGGTCAACGTGGATGTGTTATTAAATTATTATTTTTTAATACAGCAAACTAATTACATTTTTTTAGTATAACATGTTGAGAGGAGATTCAAATTCACATATGTCAATTATTGTTGAACTCTGCTTACTTTGGCTAATTAACATATATCTAAAATAAAGAGGACGTGAGTTGGATTATTCGTTTTACATACTGTACTTTAAACAAAATTGAGTATTAACTTTTAAGTTTTCAAAATGGGAAAAAAAAAAGAGGTTTTCCTTTGTAATTGGAAAATTATCCGACATGAAACCATGGCTGCCGAGGGAAAAATTTTCTCAATCTACACTATAAATTCCGACGAACTCGTGAGCGCGAACCAGCTGAAGCTTTTGTGCTGATCTGCGAAATAAAAATCGTCACTGATATTGGACTGATGCACTAGAAGTTCAGAAGAAGGAGGAGGAGAAGAAGAAGAAGAAGAAGAATGTCGTACCAGGGGTTTGGCAAGGCTTCAGGACCCAGTGCACCGCCGAAATTGCAACATTCATTTGGAAGTTCAGCGCGTCCTGTTTCAGTTTCTCCTTCTCCGTCGACTTTCCCTGCATTTTCCGATGCTTCTCCTCCACGGGCTCCCAGGTTCTATATTGTCTTCTGTTATTGCCAGTCTCCTTTCATTTATGTGCGGATTGAACGAATGGACTGGAAAAACCTATTACAGTCGTGAGTCATTATCAATTGTATGGAATAGGAGGGTCTTTCAGATTCTACGTATATTGGGTGTTATTCGCTTTTGCCTTTACCAATGCTCGGGTCTGACGATGAAGAAATTTTGGATTATTGTTCCTCCTTCGTCTTAGCTGGCCTGGCCTATTACTTGAATACCCAGGTCTAAAAAGTGAATTCACTTTGTGATACATGATCAAGCATTGCTACAACACTAAATTTTTATTCAAAATTTACGGTTCTTACTTGCAAGAATGCAACACTGAGACCGTAAGATTTAATATTTTCTGGGAAATACTTGCTGTGAGGTGTACTGTGGTTTACTTTTTAGTGCTGAGCTGCTTTGCTTCCAACACCATTTTGCTGTTTTGTTGAGTGAAGATTTTTGGCTTTGCTTCTAATGTGCGCCCCCCATCTCTGTAGAGTTCAGTCACATCCTATGGCTTTTCAAACCACTGGCGCTGCTCCAAGTCTTCATCACCAATATGATAGGTAACGATGACTATGAATCTATAGCTTTTCTCATGTTGTCCTGCACATGTTATCGTTCAAAGTCGTATTTTGCTGAAGGAGTTTCAAATGTCATGGGTTTTTGACGGATTGGAAAAAAGTACGATTTACAATAATGGTTTTATGGGCAAAAGTTTAAAGGGAAGACGAGTTCTATGGACAATTGAAATTAGGGCTTGAAGGAAATCATCTCATCTTCAACAAAAAAGATTGAGATAGGGACCAAGTTTTTGAGTTGGCCAAATTTCATTGTTTTTATGGACCTATATGTCTAATCATTTTTTTTAAATAAATTTATTTTCATCTGTTATAAATCTTAATGGTGGTATTCTTATAGAGAAAAAATACGAAGCGCTTCTTTTATAATTTGGGTTGTAATTTTGACCTTTTAAACTATGCATAGGAAAATTCTCACCTAATCAATAAAAATTGTTTCCATTTTTTTTAAAAAGGTCCTTCCTTTATGGTAGGAAGTAGAAATATCCTTGCTAGTGGACTTAGAGAATCCAGATGATAAAAATTTATTTCGCACGTGCAAATATATACATATCCACCAATTTTACTCAGTCCAGTGTAATCTTGTAGGCATAGGCAAAGGTAATTGCATCTTTAGTCATAAATACCGTTTAAAGTTGAGCTCAAAGCCTACACAAAATATTATTTATGGAGGTCTTTTTTGGAAGACTTGACTGTTTTTATTTCGTCCTGCTCGTTCCTTTTAAAGAAATGGTGGATAATGG
This sequence comes from Momordica charantia, assembly GCF_001995035.1. The sequence goes on from NW_019104498.1 coordinate 2,641,972, forward strand.
ACGTGCTTTTGATTATTAGAGGACCTCGGGCTACAGTTAGAATGGGGTCTCCAAGCCTGGCTTTTGAAAGCACCAGATCAGCTGCAACTGAAAGTTATTCCTATCCATCAGTGGGCTCTAGAGGGTAAGGAACCACATTGATGTTAAGTGAACTGGTCTCATCTTCCTTCATTTATACATATGTGTATTGAACTCTAAAGTTATTTGATGGCATGATGACAACAAATAGATGTCCTTCGAAGTCAGCAGATGAACATTATCATCTTGAATACTGATATGGTAGTTAGTTGTTATATACGCTTTTCCTAAGCTAAGTTGTAGCCTTGTTAGTTAGTTGCTAAGTTACTTTACAGTAACTCGTTCTTACCGTGTATCAGTTAGTAAGTCAGCCTCTATAAATAGGGCTGATCTCTTTAGTAAAGCTATTATCCAGTTTTCTTCAAGAATTCCTTGTGCAAGACTGCATCAAATACCATAGACAAGAGGCAAAAGGTTAATAAGCATCTGGTTTGAGAAATTATCTTGAGTTTCTACTTATTCTCCCAATCAACTTATTTGTTTATTTTCAAATGAATCTGGGTCGAGGAGTGCAAAAAGTGATGACAACGAAGTTACTCTCCACATAGTATTTTGTGCCACTGCCACCTTACTTCTCTATTAATTCACAATTCCATTATCAAAGAATACTTATGCTAATTTTTCTTTTGCCTTTTGAAGATATGTATAAGGTGGTACTCTTTGAAACTTGTTTCCATATGATGTCCCAGGCATGTCTTTCTATGGTTGTGTTATCAACTGTATTTGATGGTGGATCAGGATAGGCCAACTTAATAATATCATTTTCATTATAATCAAAGGCACCCATGCAAGAAGAAGCAGATAGGAGTTTTTTTCTCCAATGACCATCCCATGGCCAATATATAAGGCAACTAGGAGCTTTTGACCTACCAACCCAAGCATTCAATCCAACTGGGGTCACTCTTAGATCCGTCACAGGTCTAAAGTTTGTGATTCAAATGTTGTACCTAATCTAATGCATAACCCTGCTCTATTGTTGCTTTCAAAATTCTCTGTCATACGGTGT
>NW_019104498.1:2644355-2655936 GCF_001995035.1 Momordica charantia
ACGAAAACATCCTTGGGGTGTTTGTTTCGTTTCTAACTTCGTTAAATGCTCTGTTAGGGATAGCTTAAACACTTATTTTTGGAAATATTGGTGGCTGGGTGATAGTCCCCTCAGTATTTTGTTCCCTAGATTATACCACCTTTCCCATTTGAGATTATGCCCCGTGGGGTCAGTCATCTCGTACTTGGACAATTATTATTCGTTTAGTTTCAATTTTCATTGCCTCTTTTGGATAGGGAGGCTTGGATGTGTTTCTGCTCCTTTTCTCTTAGGAGATGTCGATTTTCGCTCAAGTATTAGAGATATTCATTTTGGTCTCCAAATCCCTCTAAAGGGTTTTGTCGTTGTTCTTTCGTTCTCTTTGCAACCACCATACAACTAGAGACCTTTTATTCTTCTCGTTGTGGAAGGTAAAAGTTTCCAAGAAGGTTAAATCTTTTGCATGACAGGTCTTACATGGGAGAGTCAACATTATGGATTGTATTCAAAGACACTCTCCCTTCTTTGTTGGGGCTATAGTAGTGCATTCTTTGTAGGGATACACGAGAATTTGGGTCATATCTTTTGAAAATGCGAACTTGCTCTCTCAATCTGGAACTCCTTCTTGGAGACGTGTGGTGTATGCATGGCTCGAAACAACAATTTTCGTCATATGATGGGGAAGTTTTATTCCACCAGCCCTTTCAGGAAAAGGGGCATATTCTCTGCCATGCTACTTTTTGGCTAAAGTGGAATGAGAGAATTTTCAGAGAATTAGAGAGGCCATGGGTAGAGGTGTGGGCTTTTGCCAAATTAATGTTTCTCTTTGGACATTTGTTTTTAAGGATTTTATAATTATCCTCTTGGTATTATTCTTTTGATTTGGAGCTATTTTTTTATCTTGTTGAGTCTTTAGTGGTTGCTTTGGCTGCCTTTTTTTGGGACGTGGTTTTTGTAAGCCCCTTTTGTATTTTTTCATTTTCCTCAATGAGAGCATGGTTTCAATAGAAAAAAAAGGTAAATCCTTGGATTGTCTCTTCCTTTGGTGTTATTTTGTTTTGAGGGGTGATCCTTCATCTTGAATTCGCTTGGTATCTTTTTATGTTTACTTGCATGCGTTGGTGACTGGATTTTTGAAACCATCATGGGTTGGTGGATTAAAGGAAAAGATGGAGTTTTATGAAATTGCATTGTCCAGAGCTCTTCTTGGGTTTCGTTGGAAAGAGAGAAATAAAAAGACTTACTAATGAAGGAAATCTTTTGGATCCATTTTGTTCGTGCTTTGCTTTGGTTTATTTGGATGGAGAGGACTTGTAAGATCTTTCAAGACAAAGAATAATCTGGCCACCAGATTTTTAGTCTATAATTTCCATGGTTGTATTTTGGTGTAAATGTTCTCTTATTTTTCATCACTATAGTTTTGCTTCTTTGTTATCCAATTGGAAAGCTTTTTAGTAACTCCTATGGATTGGTTGCTCCATTTTTGTAATCTTAATTTCATTGCATTAATGAAATAGTTTCTTCTAAAGAAAGAGAAATCAAAAGGCTTTTGAAGATAATAAGTCATCCTTTAGATTCCTTTCGGTGCACAATTGACTTCATACTAGTGGAGCTAGGAGCTTCAATCACAAAATTCTTTTGTAATAGGTCTTTTCATGATCAATCTTGATTGGAATACTCTCTTTTATATATAAAACAATACATGTAAGACTCAGGCCATGTCTGTTTGATAAATTATTATCACATCACATCACATCATCTTATTAATGTTTCTCCAGGCCTATTTTGTTTCCTACAAGGTCAGTTGAAGAGCAACATTCTTCCTTCAAAGCTGTTGATGCCCAAAGTCATCCAAGTCGTGGAATTACATCTGTTGCCTCACCCCAAACGTCAGATCATGCTGTAGGTGAGGTTGCCCACCTCCTTACAAAAAGAAGCAGGTCACCTACTTACATGCCTGGAGATGAAAAATTATCAAAAATTGCCGGTCACCCTGTCATTAGAAGGTATTTGTGAAATTGGCTTTCATTTTCACTATTCCACAACATGAATCTTTATGACTGAAGTAACTTTGGTTTGTACTTCACTTGAACTTCTTGATTGATGTTATGGTTCAATCTTACATCTCGGTTTAGAAAAGCCTATACCTTTCTGGAATATTTTATTTTTTAATTCCTTGAATATTCAATGGTTTTCAAATTTCTTAACAATCTAATTTTATTGATATTTTGATCTTACCCTTGGGATCCATGGCTAAGCTACTAGTACTTGTTTTTCCTTTTGTGATCATGAGCCATCTGGTTGTGCTTGTTAGTAAATTTGGTTTGCCTATGCGCTTTGCTAAATATGACTATACTCAGGATTTTTTAACCTATTGTAAATATTAGAAGTAAATTCTTCAATTAACTGCTACCTTTTCTCTGCTATATTCATTCATGTAGAATTTGGAAATATCATGTCAAATATCGTTAAAATCCTCTAATCTAACGTCATTTCAGACTGCCACTGGTCAAACTAAGACCATTCCAGTGCTTTGGTCAGTTACTGTATTGCATTTATTTCACTCATTGCTGGATGAATGCATTTGCATAACTTTTGTGGCTTTAATTGTGCAAAATAACACATTTAACACATAGGAAGCTGCAATGTTCCAGGATAAATCAATAGTTGGAGACCTTTTTTTTCTTTTTCCAAAAGGCAAGTTATCCTCGTCACGTACTTGTTATTACTTTTTCAATGTGGAATTACCTAGAAGATAATCATTTGTTAAAAATTCTATATAAAATCTTTTATTTCAAGGCAAGCTAGATGTTTTTATACGTTGCATGGGCAATCAAGTGTTCCATGAAGATGCTTCATTGGAATATTAGGGGACATGGGGCTAGAAAAGAAGAGAAGGTCGATGAAAGATATTATTTTGAGCATTGATCATGACTTTGTCTAGGAATATAAATTTCAAGAAGCAGATAGGAAAGTTGTCAAATCTACTTGGAGCTCTTGAAATGTTGGTTGGTCTTTTACTCCTTCTATTGGCTCAATAGAGAAGGGATTATTGCCTTGTGGAATGTTCTCTCTTTCACCATTTTAGAAGTTGTGTGTGGGGCCTTCTCTCTGTCATTGGAAGTTAAATTGGAGGATTCTTCTGTTTGCTGGATGTAGCTAGTCTCTGGCCCAACTTCTTACCATGAAAGGAACTTCAAGTTGATATTTATGATATATATTTTTTTGGCTGTATGATGGCTTTTGGTGCTTAACAGATGATTTCAACACTCTAGGTGGGTTACTAAAAGTAAAAATGAGGTCTTTCAACCAACTCAACCAGGGTCTCTCTTTAAATAAGATAGCTCTTTCAAATGGTTTTTCAAAGATCTTCCTTAGAGCAACCTGGAAAAGTATCTGAAGGAGGAATAACCATTTGGAATGATGACAAAATCAAAGAGGAAACAGCGAATGAGCCAATCTGAAGGAAAACTTTGTAAAACTAACTTATCTTCTTCTCCTTTTGTATAATTATTAGCTGAACAATCTCCCGACCAACTTTTCATGGTTTCTAAGGAGTACATATTGGTTGGTCAATGTTTGTTGCCAAAACTAGCACCAAAGACTAGAACATTCGATTTTGGCCGGTCCAAAATTGATTATTTTGAAGGTTTGTATCGACCAACTGATTTCCAATTTGGTTGGTCGGTTTAAGCCAAAGTCAAGACTAAGAGTGAGTGAGGTTGGGGAAAAGGTTGATGGATATCAGTGGGAGACATGGAGGGTAGGACATGTCAATTGCTGCATGGTTGCAAGGGAGAATGATTCTTGATGGAGAATTGAGAGGGAGACAAAGATGAGGGGAGGTGTGTGAGAGATAAATATTGAGATGGAATTGAGTGAAAGAGAGGAGGGGAGACAAAGCTGGAAGAAAGAAGAAAAAAAGAGAGAAGGAGCATGGATTGTGGTAGAAAAAAGAGGGAGGGTGTGTGCTTCTTGTGAATGGTGAGAGAGGAGTGTGGCGTGATTCATGTCGATGGTGGGAGAGAGGTAATGTGATTACTGATTAGTGTTGAATCATGAGATGGCGAGAGAAGAGATTTTTTTCCCTTTCTTTCTTTCTCACTCTTCCTTTTCCAATATAATGGGTTGGGAGGACACATTCTGAGATAAGAAGCTCTTCAGAAGGGTTTGTGTTAAGGATCCCACATTGATAAAAGAAGGGACTTTACATAGTTTATAATAGACATGAGCTACTCCTCTCATTGCCAATTGGTTTTGAGATAGAACCTCATGAATATTAATATGGTATCAGAGCCTAAAACGCTGAAACGAACAACCGGTCCAAAAATGGGATCCGACCAAGATCAATGAGCCAAAAGAGCCATGATCTTGAGGGGGCATGTTAAGGATCCCACATTGATAAAAGAAGGGACCTTACATAGGTTTATAATAGACACGAGCTACTCCTCTCAATGCCAATTGATTTTGAGATGGAACCTCATGAATATTAATAGTTTGGACTACTCAAAGTCCCAAAGAAGATTAATTTTTTCTCCTGGAATATGCTATTGGGGTGTTTCAATATAACTCATATGATCTAAAGAAGACATCCTCCAAGGAATGGTTGTTTTTGCACCTGTAGGTTTAATAATCAATGTAGCTTGCTGCTTTCTACAAAAAGCTCTTGTGGCTCTTGAGCAACTTCTTCTCAGCCATCTTGTTTAGCGGAAAGGAAGAAGTGCCACGAGAGAGTGCTATCAAAGAAATTGCTCAAAAGGTTTGGATGAAAGAAATTTATGAATCTTTTTTAAGGAAGCTTCCAGGGGAAGTCTGGACATTATACAATGGTTCGTGTGCAGGTTCTTTTCATCATATTTGTTGTAATTAGAATTCTCTTTTGATTAAAACCAACTAGAGGAACTTATTTTTGTGATTTTTTTGGCACGTCATAAGCATATTGGAACTTAGATAATTGTAATCATAGACATTGAAGTGACTCCGAAGCCACACTTCAAGTTTAATTTGTGAAGCCTCTATTCCTTGTATGATTTGGCCTTGTGATTTAAGGATTCAATGCAAGATGATGATAGGTCAGTCGTGACTGATGCTGCTGTAGAGTATTCTTGCAACTAGTATAATTGATTATCCAACAAGGAAAATTTCCGTAAATAAAATCATCATAAATATATAATAATGACAAAATTACAACCTCGCTATCCATTATTTGAGTTTCAATGCAATAATCATCCAAATTTGAACCATTCATTTTTTTTTATCAAAACTAATGGCAGGAACCTCGTTGTAACCCCTCGTCTCTCTTGGTTGATTCCTTATTACCTTTGTAATTTTGGTTCCCTTCAATGAAGTTATGTTTCCTGTCAAAAGAAAAAAGGATGAAATAAGCATTGACTTGTGGTTGGAATTGCATTTTATCATAGAATTATTTATATTTTGCTTCAGGCCTTAAACCACCCCTCCTTCCCTGCGGAAAGAAGTTTATATAAGGACTATTGCCTTCCTCTAGTTGAGCTATTTTTTGTTGGCAGGCCTGCTTCATCTTCCCATACATTTGACAATCAGCCAAAGATGCGAGGGATTCATGTGAACTCACATTCCTACCAAGACCAATACCCTTCTAAACGATCTTATGATCAGGATACAAATATTCTAACTGGATTTGGTAATGTTCAAGCACCAAAAGGAAACAGGTCACCAGAGCAACCATCTGCTAGTGATCTTCGGTATGCACAGAGTAATTTGCAAAGGTATGTTTGTGTACTGTGAGAACATTACAGATTTTAAGGGGTTGTTTGCGAACTGTTTTCACAATAGTTTTCTGTTTTTTTAGAAAAAATTTATGTAGAAACACGTATGGATAATTGTTTTTTAAAAGCTGGTTTCTTTTAGTGACCTATTTTTCACCATAAATGAAGTTGCTATTTCTTTTTAAGATCACAGATATGTGAATAGTGATTTCAATTTATGCCTCAACAATAAATTTTACAAGTGATTCGATCACAATTTTAGAAACGTAAAACTATATTCTGAACAGTTTTCGTAACTGCCTTTTAAATTTTGATCACTCCTCCCTGCATACTCCAATAATTGGAGCAGGTAAGCAGGAATCTAGATTTTCCATCTCAAGCCCAGGTAATTTGCAAATGAAACTGCCGACTGGTTTGTTTGATATTTGCTTGGTCTTGTAATTACTAATCCTTTCCCCAATGGGGGAGTATCATTCTTTTATCCAACTTTTCATTATGTTAATGAAAATATCTTTATTCACAAAGAACTACTAAACCTTTTTTATTGTAATATTTCAGTATTTAATTAATCATAAACTCTTAGAAATGGAAACTATCTAGCATTTAAGATGCGTAGACTACAATTAAATCATCAGTTTGATGATTTTTATCATGTATATGCAAACATCTATTGGCTTACCTAATAACTTAGTTAAATTACAAAATAAAAAATAACTACAGGAATTAACAAAATGCAATATGCAGACTTTCAACGATAAAACCCTCCCTTTTAATATTTTTTTGGATAGAGTTATGGTTCTAGCCTTGGGTTGGTGTAAATGTTTTTATTCTCCCTTTAACAACTACTCTCTTAACGAACTTATTACAAGTTGGAGAGCTTTCTTGTAATTGCCCTTGTGGTCTTTTGTATATTTCATTCCATCAATGAAATATTTGTTTCATATCAAAAAAAAAAATACAATAAGCTCTCAAATTAAGCATATTTGGTAATGATGCATTTAATGTTTTAAGGCGAATGGAAAAAAAGGAAAAGAAAGAAATGCTCATGAAGTTGTGGGTTCCATAAAGATACATATGATATGTCGTTCCTTGCCAGGTCTTCTATCTCTCCTCCTCGGTCGTTTTCTAGATTAAATGCTCATGAAGTTGGGGGTTCCATGAAGAATGTTTATTCTGAATCTGAAGCAACTAAGCCCAACAGCGTCCTAGTTCCCAAAAGAACAAGGTCGCCACCTTTGCCATCATCAGATCTAGTCTTTGGTGGAAATTCTCATTCTACTTGTGATGATGCTGAACGGTAAATTTTAACTTTCTCCCAGTATTTGATTACTTGCATTATCCACTTTCAGTTCATTTCGTAATACTGTTAGAAATTTTCATTTGTCAGAGAAAGGCTAGCTAAGGCAAAGAGACTTGTTCGGTTTAAGGATGAATTAGTCGAAGCTGCACGTAGCAATTTGGGTAGTATGGATGAAAGGGATAATGGAAATAAAAACGAGCACTCGATGGCAGATCCGAACAAATACTTGTCAAATCAGTCTCTGAAGTTATCGGGGAATGTGGCTGATGGGAACATGCCTGATTATGAAGCCTTAGAATCATCAAGCATAATAGTTGGGCTATGCCCAGATATGTGTCCAGGTATTTTACTTAATATGATGATGTGAGAATGCTTTTAAACTTGAATTGAATATATTTCCTTGGAACTTTGTCTTTCTTCATGCAATATTCGGAACGCAAGACACACTCAGTAAAAGGCATGCTTGCATGAAGCTGTGAGGCAGATAAAAAGTATCATAGTGAAGTAAGGTGCATAGTGTAACAGAAAAGGTATAGTTGTATATTGTAAAAATAAGAAATAATACATTATAGCATGAAATGAAATATATAATTAAGCACAATTAAGTTTGTATTTGATGAATTTCCGTTGGTGCCCACTATAACATAACCTTTCTTCACTATGGCACAAAGCCAAAAGGCATTAAAAAGATGCTCACAAGGCAGCATGATGGTGCTTGCCATATACAGTGTTAGGCTTAGGCACGCCTAGTGCCCCTGCCTTGTCTGTTGCTGTTGGAGATCACTGGGGATCGTCTTGAAAACACTCGTTAAATGTGGCATCACTTCACTTTGTAAATTGAAATTATAATATTGTTGCAATCTTCTCATGAAGAATAAACCATTACGTAATAATCTTTTTCACGATGTGGGATGTGGGGAAGTTCAAGAATAGATGTTCTTTTTGTGATGTGAAAGGAGGTGCCGATGTGGGTCTAGGATTGATCTGTTAAGCATTTTAGAATCTTAAAGAAGTACCTTTATATTTGCATATTGAGAAAAGCACTTTCTCATAGAGTCTAAGATTTAATGCTATCATTACTTTTCTCATCATCATTCTGAAAATAGGGCACCATTTTACTTCCTGTTATAGAGTCAGAGAGGGCAGAACGAGAAAGGAAAGGGGATCTTGACCATTATGAGCGGTTGGATGGGGATAGAAATCATTCTAGCAAATTGCTTGCAGTTAAAAAGGTAGTTTTCTCAGTTCTCTTTACAATTAACATATTTGACAACAGCTGCATGGGAAGTTAAGTTTGATTTGTAAAGATGATGACAAAATTCCTTAATTATTTTACAGTACAACAGGACAGCTGAGCGGGAAGCTAATCTCATAAGGCCTATGCCAATTCTGCGGAAAACAATTGATTATCTGCTCAATTTGTTAAGTCAACCTTATGATGAAAAGTTTTTAGGCACATATAACTTCTTATGGGATAGGATGCGGGCGATTCGCATGGACTTGAGAATGCAACATCTTTTTAATGAAGATGCCATTACCATGCTGGAACAAATGGTATGTTCTCAATGTAGTGTGCTCTTTGTTTTCTCTATCTCACAACAGCCATGCTAAATTAAAAAAAAATTATTAATTTTTTGTTTCGACAAAACAGACATTATTAATTGATTTGAAGAAAAATAGTATGCAAAATCTATAGCGTCCCACTAGGGGTTTACAAAAAAGCACCCCATTTGGAATAAATTACAAAGAGAATGTAATTAAACAGCTTGGAAATGATCACCCAGAGGAGGAACAATGGATTTTTTCCAAGTTACCTTACAAGTGTCTTCCTATTCATTTTTCTTTTCACTGAAAAACTAGAATCTCATTTTTGACCGAATAGTTGGATAAGATATAATTTTGACCGAATAGTTTAAAGTATCATTTTACCCGCATTCTTCTATAAGGTGTTTGCCTTGCCCTTAGACCTGTTCCCCTCTGACAGATGAATCATATTGTTGTTGGCGTTGTATCTATAGTAAATAATGAGAGCCATGAGTTTCGACTATAAGAGAACTGAAATAATCATGAACCTGGCTATCTTCTGAATTCCTGCGCAGACAACAATAATTAGGTTGGAGAGGTAAATTTAGGCATATCTTGAACAATTTCTCTGCCATATTGACCTGCTCACAGAAGACCGACCAGGAAAAGAACTTCCTTTTCTTAGGCCCTTTATCTTTCTGTATTGCTTTAGATTGTCAAATTCACTTCTGATTGACCAAGGATTTTACAGAAAGTAATTTGGATGCCTCTGCTAGCCAATTCTTGTTTTAAAATATTCTTTCCTATATAGGCGAACTCCATTTAGCAAGTCCAAGAGCAGCCGGAGCTCAAAGAAGCCTACATTGTGTGAATCCTACATTATTAAGGTTGCGTACATTAGTAATGGATGATCTTCTTATAACTCCATTTTTGGGCTCTATGGATTTCATTCCCTTTTTTGTAATATTTCATACATCAATGAAATGTGATCCTTTATGAGTTTTGCTCTTTCCCACGTCTCATCCACTGTCGACCTTTTCAACTTTTGCTTCTGCATAAATGATAAGGAGTCTTTTTGAAACCATGTTCTGTTTCCCAAGCCCACTTTAACTAAGCAAAACTTGCAAAATTTGGTCTCGGTTAAGAGATGTTTCACCAGGGGCATCCATAGCTTTCGTTCTTCCTTCAGTAAACCCTCCCATCTTTCTTCCGTGGATACTTATTACAATTTGATTCCATAGTTAGTTGGATACATGAGGAAATGTTCATGACAATTAGCATTTAGCACTAAGTTTCTTTACCTACAATAGCCAAATCCGATTCTCCGTTTCCAATGGTAAGGAAACAGCACCTCAGGAGATTAGGTGACTTAGCTTACCTCCATTTCTTCCAGCGAACTCCCCTCTCTTTCTTCCAGCAAAAATTGCCTCTCAAACAAATCTAACCAGTCTTTGACTTGAGCGAATCTTTTGATTAATAATGTCAAGAATATAATATTTATAGTTTTATTTGTGTATTTCTATGTTAATTATAATTTAAATCAGCGTAGTTTGCATATTATATTTGTAACGTCTCGAAAGGGTGTTTCAATGCTTACCATAAGTTTGATTTTGTTAATATGTTAACGTAACGAAGTTATGACGTTCTCTCTCTCTTCTTTTTCCAGTAATTATGTAAGATGATGACAACCTTTTGCCAATTCAATGACATGATGCTATTTTACATTTTTCAGAAATTTTTTTAAAAATTGTTTTCAAGTAGTTTTCAAGCTCTCTCTCTCTCTCTATATATATTGGGTGTGGTCTGATATTGATTCGCCTCACCAGATTGTAATCGCAGACTCTCCTAGTCATTGGATGATATAAAAAATTTGAACTATGGATCAAGTAGGATACAACCGACTCCCATAGCCAAATGGACAGAAATCTATCTTAGAACATTTAAGGCTTATTGTTAATGATATTCATACTCTGGACTATCTGGTTATTCTTATGACTAAAAGTTTTGCTAATTTGCATGATCTCAGATTCGTCTTCACATAATCGCGATGCATGAATTATGTGAATTCTCTAAAGGAGAAGGCTTTGCCGAGGGATTTGATGCGCACCTTAATATTGAACAAATGAACAAAACGTCAGTGGAATTGTTTCAAATGTATGATGATCACAGAAAGAGAGGCATAATTGTGCCCTCTGAAAAGGAATTTCGAGGTTATTATGCACTTCTCAAGCTGGACAAACATCCTGGATATAAAGTAAGTCACATGGTTGGAAAGGAAAATTCTACCATATAGATTTTGTTATGTTGCGGGGTGTGGAAATAAGCCAAAATAAGCCAATTCTCGCCAGGTTGAACCTGCAGAGCTCTCACTTGATCTTGCAAAGATGACTCCCGAGATGCGACAAACTCCAGAAGTCAAATTTGCCCGTGATGTAGCTAGGTGGTCTGTTTCCTGTAAAATTTATTCTCCTGTTGTGCCATTATAGTCAATCTAATACCTTAATTGATTTTTTCTCCAGAGCTTGTAGGACGAGTAATTTCATTGCCTTCTTTCGTCTTGTGAGGAAAGCAAGTTATTTACAAGCATGCTTAATGCATGCTCACTTTGCGAAGGTATATAATTCTTCCTGCACTACACTTTTTGAGAAATGCTGAAAATATGTTCCGGGATCTTTGGTCCAAATTATGCACAAACAATGCATTTGAATGTTTTTGTAATTTTAAAAATATGCCTGCAGAGTGGATGGCATTAACATTATTTGATTTTTTTTCATCCTACATTTTTTTAAAAAAATATAAGATATGAATGAAGTGCCAGTCTTTGTAGGATTTTCAAGAGTTTCACGGCGCCTATCGGTGGCTGCCATCGTTCACCCAGGCGATTGCTCTGATACCAACTTGATGCACACGTGCACAATAGTTTTTTGAAGAGTAACAATCTGCCTTTCATTACTAAAAGAGAGCCTATTTATAGAGGCTTCCAGCTTTAGGAATACAAGATAAACCCAATTTACTGTGCAGTAACTACTAA
>NW_019104498.1:2655981-2705678 GCF_001995035.1 Momordica charantia
AATCTGCCTTTCATTACTAAAAAGAGAGCCTATTTATAGATGCACACGTGCACAATAGTTTTTTGAAGAGTAACAATCTGCCTTTCATTACTAAAAGAGAGCCTATTTATAGAGGCTTCGAGCTTTAAGAATGCAAGATAAAATCCAAGTTACTGTGCAGTAACTACTAAACTTAAGCAAACTGAAGATATAATTAACTAATCCTTTAAAGGAATAACATACAACTCAGCTGACTACATCACTCCTCCATACAGGGGCCTAGCTGGGGAAAAACCTACAAGAAATAATTGGGGTCCCGAAGAAGTAGCCTATTAGAAACCAAGATGGGATATTAATTTCTATGCAGTCTTTCAATGACAACCGTACTTGTGCGTTGTGGCTCTTGTTTCTAACTAGATCCAAAAAATGAGAGAAAGTTGGACCTAACTTGAATTGGCACAATATAAGCTACTTCGAGTTTAATTTTAGAGTTGATATAGATGTAATTGTGGAAAAAGACTCTTGATTTGTGAACCCAGTATCATTTAGTAATCTATGTTGCTTCTTTTGTTCATTCATATCTTTTTGTGCTCTGTGAAGTTTCTACTCGGGGAAGAGCATTGTTGACCTTTGGAGTTTCTCAACACATTTTATCTGAGAGTTTTTATGTTTGAATACCGTTGCAGTTGGAGTAGTTCTGCATGTTCTCTGTGTGAAAGTAATTTCAATTTTTTTGGTTCATTGGATCCATTTAAATCAGACAATTTTAGTGTTATGGCGCTTGTGACAGTTTCTATTCCATTTTGACATTATGGTTTCCAATACTAGACTGTTTTGCTCAATTCCGGAAGAAAGTTTTTACTTCACATATTTTTATCTTTCTTTTCACAGTGGAATTATTGCCCTTCCATTCTGTACATCAATTTTTATAAGTGAAGTTCTCTTTCTTATGAAAAAAATTCTAGAGGTCATTGCACGAGTTCTTGCAGTTTTGACAAAGCAGAACTCTTCGTATACTTTTCACACTAAGGCTCTTTTTCTTATTAATAATACAAAACTAAACAGAACTTGCTCTTGTTGTCTGCTATTAACATGTTGATCTTTATTATCAGTTGCGAACACAGGCTCTTGCATCACTGCACTCTGGTCTTCAGAATAACCAAGGACTACCAATTGCCCATGTCTGTAAGTGGATTGGGATGGAGGTACTATTTCTTCCGCTTAATGTAGTCAGGGTTGTATCCTTTTGGCAGGAATGAGAGGGGTTTCATGTTTCTGATCATATTTTGAATTTGTTAAATAATTGATATCAGGAAGAAGATATTGAAGGCCTTTTAGAGTATCACGGTTTTCTGATCAAGGTATTTGAAGAGCCTTATATGGTTCGTGAAGGTCCATTTCTTAATAGCGACAAGGACTTTGCTACCAAGTGCTCAAAACTCGTTCATATGAAGAGGTCAAGAATGATAGTAAATGATGTCTCGCCTTGCAGTCAAAATGAAAACTTGATCACTGGTGCAACCAAAGAAATTCCGTTGCCAAGGATTAGAAAGGAATCACAGACCTTTTCTTTTGAAAAGATTAGTTCTCCCCGTACTGTATCAGCTAAAAAGGAAAGTTCCATACGTGTAACAAATGAAGAAATGACTGAATTTGATGATCAGCCAACTCCAGTAGATCACAAGCAAGTGCAACCAATGATTGAAACACCGAAAGTCAGCCAATTGCATGAATATAACCATGAGGTGGATGGTGCTCTCGTACAACAATCTGGTCTTAGATCATGTGAACCTTTGAAGACTGAAATTAAATTTGTAGGCAATCAAAACTATGATGGTCTTTTCACGACCTCTTCAATGAAAAACATTTCTACTGGGATAGGAGTGTCTTTGCCACTTGTAACTGAAGCATCACTTCAGAATATATCAGTTTGTGGTTATAATGATAGTGCTATGGAAAGAGTTGAACCCCAGATCTTAGTCAATAATGTGATGGAAGATAAAGAAACTTTGTATGCTTCTGTGGAAAATAAACAAGATATTGTTATGGAAAGTTGTCAGGATGAAGAAATTGCAAATGCAAGGCTGAAGTTGATCTTAAGGTCACAAACACATATTGCTGGCTTTGTTGTGTTTGAAAGCTATTTTTCTTCTGTATGCAACTCACTGTTTGGGTTGCAAATTTCAGGTTATGGAGGCGTCGAGCTCTGAAGAAAAAACAATTACGTGAACAAAGGGTATTAGCCGCTAAAGCGGCATTTAGCACATTGTCCGTGGGACCACCGGTCCAATTGAATAACCATGTAAGGTTCACTAGTATGTGAAATCATTATTATGCCTTCGTTTTTACTTCACAATCCATTATTGCCTCGTATCACTTGTGTTTCCAAGGGTGTGCATGGTTCGACTTGATTTGGTTTTTGCCAATATTGGAAATCAAACCAAGCCACTTGGTTTGCAACAAAGTTAAAATGAGAAAAGCTATTTTTTCCTCAAAATGGGTTCAACTTGACCCATCTCCGTTTGGCTCAAGCTGATTTGGTTTTGGTTTGAACCAGTTTTGGCCCAATATTTTTGGCTATTTTAAGTTCAATGTTGATATGAGAATCTTAAGTAAATAGGTAATCAGAGTGAAATAGGTTAATGGGTATAGAGGGTTTGAAAGTACAATGATCAAAATAGACGTTTCCATAGTACATTGATTAAAATCGACAAAAATTAGAAGTATAGTGATCAAAATAGACCAGGGTTGAAAGTACACGGACCAAAGAGTTTGGCTCGATTCTGGTTGGTTTACCAGTTTCCTTAATTTTTAGAACGCTCCTAACTATTTCATTTATACAGCTCTTTTAGAGGAAAAATAAAGAAATCGAACTCTTAGTCTTCATTTATTTTCAAAATTAGATGTCGAACTCTTGAATCCCCGTGTAAGAAAAGTCACGAACTTGACTTGGTTATGGTTTACTTTTATTGAATATAGTAACTAATATGTCGTCAAAAGGAAACTCTTGTTAGTGATGATTACATTTTTGAAGACATTGTTTTTTTCTTTTTTGTGCAGAAAATTAGAAGTATTGGTGTGTTTGACATCGATCATACCTTGAGGGAAAGATGGAAGAAGCAGGAATTGTCATGGTCCATAGTTAATGTTTCAGATGTAGTAGCTAGCACTATGAGCAGAAGGAATGTGGATGTGAAATGTATTTGTTGGAAACTTGTTATCTGCTCTCAGATGGACAATGTTGGTGATCTGGATCAGATGGGCCAAGATTCTCGTTTTGCAGCAGGTTATTGGTTGCTTTCTAAGCTCATGCCTTCTAAAGCTGATGATCTAGTCTTATCATCTTCTTTTCTTTCCATTTGGAGGAGTTGGATTTCTTCCGAAATTGGTGCGAATCTAAGTTGTTTCTTGTCCATAGTTAAGGATACAGAATTTGATAATCTTACAGAGACCGTGCACGGGGCAAGTGCAATCTTATTTGTTGCAACAGAAAGCATCCCCTGGGAGCTTCAAAGAGTCCAACTCCACAAGCTGCTGATGTCAATACCTTCTGGTTCCTGCTTGCCCCTTCTGATTTTAAGTGATTCACATGATGAGGTTTCTGCCTCTTCCATGCTGGTGAATAAATTGGGCTTATATGATATTGATAAATCAAGGATACATAGTTTTCAGGTCGTTTCACTCTTAGAGAACCCCCATTTGAGGCATTTGGGGTTTTTCAGTGATGAGAAACTCAAGGAAGGACTAAAGTGGCTAGCAAATGAATCACCACCACAACCTGTCCTTCACCGCGTCAAAGTGCTCAACCTGATTATTACCCATTTGAATTCTTCTATAGAGATGCTTGATTCAATGAAAGAAAATGACGTTTCTCCGAACCAGTGTATCTCAGCATTTAATCTTGCCTTGGATCAGTCGCTTACAGATGTTACTGCTGCTGCCAAGGAAAATCCTTCAAACTGGCCTTGTCCGGAGATTGCTTTGTTGGAGTCTACTGACGAGCACACAATAACGACTCATGCTTTGCCTCCTGTAGGATGGAGCTCAGTCGAAAATGTCGAACCGCTTAGGCAGGCTTTGATGGACCTGAAGCTTCCATCTTTTCCTGATATGTCATGGTTGAGCAAAGGCTCAAATATGGTAAACGAGATACCTAACCATAGAGATTACCTAGAAAGTTGCTTGATTAGTTATCTGAATCAAACTAGTGAGATAATGGGACAACAGCTTGCAATGGAAGAGGCTCATATCATGCTCCAAAAAAGTGCTAAACTTGAGCTCCAGAAGTTCAAATACTTTATCGTTCCAGATTGGGTGACTATTTTTAGACGGATTTTCAATTGGAGGTTGAGGTACTTAGCTGGCAGGTCCTCTTATGTTCATATTGTGGATTGTTACCACAGTGTCTCTCCAACGAGTGGTGTGAAGCTTGAACGTAGGGAACCGCCATCTTATCGTCCAGACCAGCCACTTTTAGATGAACTAATTGAAGCAGCTTGCAGCTCCCTCTCAATTGACCAAAGGACACAACTGCCGGATGCTCATCAGCCTCTTGCTGCCATGACGTCAAATAGTAGGCCTCCTGAGGTTGCTGCTGTAGCAATCGATTTTTCAGACAATGATCGCGATAGCACACGAGAGATTGGCTTTGTTAGTTCTGAGTGTGTACCTAATTTGGGTCAGAGACTAAGCTGTACAGGTAAAGAACTAGTCGCTAGCAGCACCGTATATTCAGAAGCGGTAAGACTGAACGAGTTGTTGGATCGGTGTAATGAACTACAGGATGCCATAGAAAAAAAGTTGTCCATTTATTTCTAACCCTTCTGTTTGTTTTGTTACTGTAAATTTCTACCAACGGTATGATGATGATGAGGTAAAATTTTGTGAGGGAATATTCAGTTATATTACTCCAGGTGAAGCACATTGCCTTCAAATTTTTAACTTTTCACTTTTTCTCAACCCTATTGATAGATCAATATATACTTGAGATTTAGTATCAATGATATCAACAGAAATTTCTCTACATGAGGTTCTTATAGGTAGAAATTCAAGAGGCCATTCGTACCATATAGATGGGTTTTTTCCCCTCGAAATATTTCTTTTTCAGCAGTGTTAAAGCAGAGATTTTACTGGGAAAATTTCAAAACATTGTAAAGGAGGTTTAAAACTATTAAATTACAAATTTTGTCCCTTGAACATTGTGACAAAATTGAAGCACTCCCAACAAAAAATTTCTCTACTTTCCCTAGAAAAGGTCAATTCTACTAGTAGCAATTGAGCAGTTTTGTTCCTGGGCAAGTAATAAAGCTAATGGGTTCGAAATTGACATTGAGGGTGAATCAAATTTTCCATAATTTTCAAAAGTTTACAAAAATATTAAAAATATCAACTGAATACTACTGATCTTCTAGCTTATTTAAAACTAGTAAAATGTTTATTGGTTAATTTAATATTCGTTATTAATTTATTTTTAAAAAATATCCATCGATAGACATTTTCACAAAATTGAAATCTCAATATATCCATAAAATTGAAATCTCGATATGTCCATAAAATTGAGATTTCGAGATCTCCATAAATCCTGGAGCATTTGTGTTGAAGGGCGAAGACATGTAGGGCACCCCAACTTCATATGTCAAAATCATTTGACAAAACAAGACCCAACCCTCAAAGACAAGAGTGTAATGGTCCCATGAAAGTTGGCTGTCTTAGGCTGGACATCTAAAACAACATCCTACCAGATCTAGACACTATTTTTGCAACAGATAAGAATGGATGTGCTTCTGCAATTATAACAAAAGTAAACAGTGCTTTTTTAACCCATTAAAAGCACTTTTAGAAAAGTTACTCTTGTTCTCCATATAACTAATCACTTTCATGTCTGATTCGACGCTCTTAAAAGAGTGCTTTTCGATCAAGAATTTCACCTAAAAGAATTACTTAAAACCAGACAAGTGCTAAGACATCCTCCTAAACTTACAACAAATCACCAACCAGACATTCATAGCAACACATTTTCACGTACAACTGTAAAATTATGTTATTATCAGAATGCAGTCAAGAATCTCTGTACAATATCCAATTGCAACTAAATTCAAGAGAAGGACACTTCACAAACCCAAGAGAGATTAAGAGTGAGTGTACATGAAGGAAGCTAACAAATCACCACCACCATGTCCGTTTCCTTCTCTCCGAATTCCGTTCGATGGAAAACGTCTTAGATTTCTCGTACTGCCTTCTGCAAGTACCCGCCTTTTCCGAGTATGCGATAATCTTATTTCAGTTGTCTTCTTTTGTAGTTTTGTTAGAATTAGCTTGGAGCAACTCTACAGATAGAGGGAGAGCATTATATTCTTCCTTGGACTTACAATACTCTTCTTGTGGTTAGAAGGATTGTTATTAGCAACACCGACAGTAAGAGAGCTTCTTAACCTGTGAAACGAGCGATTTCTTCGGTAGGGAGAGGAAGGGCACCCCCCATTAGCCCACTTCCTGTTACCAGACACAATGATATGATATGAAGTTTCCAAGAAATACACTAAAAGAATTCTAAAAGACAACTGCAGGAAACAATGACAGGATGTTAAGCCAAACAACATGACAAGAAGGTATGGAAATGGTTTGAAAAGCTTCTGTACCAAGTTGGTAGAGATGACAGATTTATCAATAATGCAATAGTAAATAATGTGGCAAGGAAGAGACTAAAACAAACACCCACCACTTCCAACGGTCGGTGCCGTGCGGGAGATGGAACGACAATCGCTGTACTCCTGTTCATCAAACCCACATGCTGAGAGATCTGTAGATCTGAGAAATCACTTCTGATGGAGCGAAAGACCTCCGAACTTCCAGTGAACGCGGAGATCTCAGAAGTTTCCCGCTCTGAACTCGTGTGCCTTATGCAGACCCCATTCAGCCCAGCGGTAACAACAGCACCTGACTACAGCAATTACAATAAAGTTTAAACCAATTGACTTGAAAGGATAAGAATATTTCACACAGCTAATCTTAGATCTCATAAGAACCAAAGAAGAGGGAAATGATTGTTGGTTCTACATGGAGGAGTGTCATAACCCATAACCAACATTCAGTGTTTCGAAACGATCAGTCATCACACAACTCACCAACATAATTTCAAGAAAATTATGGCTCTCACCAAGAATCATGGTATTATACTAGATCATCTAATCACACATGATAATCAGTTAACATAACCCCCTCCCTAAAACAGAGGCTGACAGATTAATAGAGAACAAGGGCGATAAGATGTAAGTACGAATCTCAAATTAGCGCTTGGATATGGATGGATTTACATACATTAGAGAGGCCTTTAATGTGCACTATGATGATTGTTATATCATCTGTCCGGTTTTCGTGCTCCAACCATAGCTTGTACGATTCTCCAGCAATAGCAGCGCATGCATCCCGTGGATCACTATACCTTGCAGCCTAAACGAACACTTCGTTAAGAAAGAATAGGAAAGGAACTAATGTGAAATCAGAAAGTTCATAATATAACGAGGGAAGTTACAGCTAAGAAGAAATGATCTTTGAGAAGTAGAACGTGCATAAACTATTATTTTCACAACTAAAAATGTGAATTGAGAACTTTAAGTCCGAAAGAGCTATAAATATGGCATTGAATACAAGTGCGGTGATCGAAGTTCTAAATGTATTGAGCAGAACGACTAGGAGCCATTTTCATTACCCTTCTGTCACAGAAGATATTCAGAGAGAAAACAGGAGATAGAAAATAGATCATTGGTTATTAAAGATTTCTGTGAAATTAACCAAACATTGAAAACTAAGTCCATTCTAGAGTTAAGTTAGGTGCTGTACCATATCAACAACAGCTTGACTTGTAAGGAACTCGAAAACTCCGTCACTTGCAACGACAAAGAACAGATGGTTTGGAGTCAGCTGAACCGTTGAAACTTCAGGGACAGCAATGACACCAATCTTCTCGGCTGTATGGTCTCCAACACTCCTAGTAAATGCAGTACCAGGATACAAGTTATTAGGAACCCACAACCGAGGGGGATCGCTACCCTCGCTCTCCTCATCGCCCCATATCTGAATATCTGGATCCTTAAGCCCTTCAATTTGATCAATAGTCAACACCCTAGCCCCAGCAAGCTTTACTCTCTCGCACTCATCCTTCCTAAATGGTGTTTGATCACGAGATAGATCCTCGGCAACAATTCGATTCCCATCTTTAACGGCAATGACTGCCCTTGAATCACCCACATTCGCAACGTAAAGGGTATTCCCAACAACAAGCACAGTAATAGCTGTTGTGCCACTCATGGAATCATCAATCTCACTATTATGCAAATCATCATTCGTGGTTAAAAATGCTGAATTATAAGCTTTTACAGGATCTTCCAACAATGTTGGATCATTACATAGTATTTCCACCACCCTACTCTTAACAAAATTCGAACACTGTGATCCGAATTGACCGTGTCCGTCGAAAACACCGAAGAAATGGATGTTTGGATTACCTCGGATCTGTGTACTGACACAGAGGCTGTCTTGGTTTTCTTTATCAGGGGAATCAGGATAGTAGCCACGCTGGGTGAGGAGCGAGTACTCCATATGGTAGTTGTGAGAAGGCACATGAACAAACTCCAATGACCTTCCCGTTAGTATATGTTTTCCATGTAAACTGCACGGCGGGCTGTCGTAGAATTCCGCCATGTCGCCGGCTGAAGACGGCGGGTAGCCACTGGAAGTGCAACACTTGCCAAGAACGCAACCCATACTCTAAAAAACAGACCAATCGAAAAGGAAAACTGAAAAAGAAAAAACACTGAAAATGCAGAATGCCGATGGGAGAATCGCAAATCAGAGGACCCAGAAGCTTAAATATACAGACATCTCGGCCAAAATCGCGAAGTGGGTCCTAGACACCTGATTTTGCGGGACTTCAAATTGCAATGTCCTAGCAAACCCATGACAGAGACCCAAATTCAGCCAAGAAACAAGTCTCTTACAAGACAAATTCCATCTCAATGTTGCCACAGGCGCGATCAAGAAGCAACCCCTCAAACGAAAAGCGATTTTCAGAGAAACCCACCTAAAATCTCGAAGGGGGAAACAAGAAACAGGGAAGAAACTAAAGGAATCGAGAAACACAAGAAAATCGCAATGGGGGGTTCTTCACCACAGAACAGAACAACACAGTAAATGGGTCATCTCAAATTCGCAAAAGAAGATTTGCGAACGTGGGAAAACAAGAAAACAGAGACCAGAGGACGATGAGGAAATCGAAGAGAGGGAAAACCGAAACCCTAAGAAATAAAGAGGGAAACAAGGGAGCTGTGGGGGGTTTTAATGGGAACAAAAATGCGTTTCCTTCGCAGAGAGAAGAGAGGAGAGAGTCATTGAAGATTCTGTGTGTGCATGGAAGGGTTTTGGTTTTGGAAGGGAAAAACAAGCCCATTTTCCAAGAAAACACACCCCATCCCCCACAGTGCGTCCACAGAGAAGCGTCAGAAAAAAAATTTCCCAAAAAAAAAAAAAAGTATTCAAATTTCTAAAGAAGGGACAAATCATATATTGTCAAAGATCTCATCTCACGAGAAGAGGGGCTGATGCAGATTTCTTCACTGTCACAGGGGGTACAGAGGCCATATAAAAATTGAAACTTTTTTTTTCCTTCTTTTCTTCTTATTTTGTTGTTTTTTCTCGACCGTTTTTCTAGTTGGAAAGTTTGCCTGTGATGCAGAAATTAGACAGACCACTGAGACCTTGCCACTTGACATAACTTTCTTATTTTTTTCCAAGAGAGGGGAAGGGGGAGGAAAAGTTGGTGACTTTTTGGAAGAAAAAGAAAGAAAAGGAAAATTAAATACACAAAAAAAAAATCCTCCATTTTTTAATATGAAAATTTCCCCTTAGACTTCTATTTTATATTAAAAATGATATGCTAGAAAATGAGTGTCATTGGTCAGGTTACTTATTTGTTAGTTTTTCTTTTGAGAAATACTTTTTTGTAATTTTTGAAAGGTGAATTGTGAGTAATAAAAGGACCTTCAATTTTTGTTGTTGAGGTTAATTTTGTAGCCTGGGTGGGTAACATTTTATTTTATAAGACAATTATATTAAGATTATTTATTAGACGTTAATTTGAGCATAGCTCGCAAATTAAGACATCTATGTTTGACTATAAGATTGTGAGTTTGAATTCTCCTACTAAAAAAAAGAGAAAAGAATTTAACATAAAACACTGTTGAGTAGGAAAAACAATACCAGAGCTTTTATAAACACTTTGTGTTTTCGATAGAATATAAGTAATCTCAAATTTCATTTGCAAAAACAAACCTAAACAACTATCTCAAACTTAACCAACAATATTGTGAATAGAAAAAGATGATTACTTCATAAGCAAAATCACTCTCCAAATTACACAAAACGTCAATTAGAAGTTAAAAAGTGGCCACTTTGCAACTTCAAAACATATAACGACAAAAATGATAACATATACAAAACTTTCAACAAATTCTTAAGAATCCCACGTATATTATTATGATATTTTCCAAATTATTCTAACATTCATAACCCTAAATTTGAGAAGAGTAAAGGCAAGAAGATTGCTAGGACTTGTGGATGTTTTGATGGGGAAATTGAGTGTTGGCAAGGTAGTCAAAGTAATCAAGCATTGAATATTCCTCTATTGCCTTCCAAACACTTCATTTCCTTTCCTTTTCCCTTCATTTTCCATCTATTTCATGTTTTATTTTGTGGTTCTAAATTTTTATGTCAAACAATCAAAACCAATATTAATTTCATACAAATTTTGGTCACAAATATAGTTCCTTTGAAATTTAATTTTCCTTACCTTTTAAGGTTTCAAACAAAAGTATAATTCAATAGATAAGACGTTCATTACTATCTCAAATGTCAATGACTTAATTTACTACCCTCCAATTTTTATAAAGTAGAATACACAGCAAAAATATTATAAAACTAAATTGTTTTTTTTATTTTATTTCTAGTAGTCTAGAATGCTAGAATGAGAATGTTACATACTTTAGAAAAAGTATGGATTCTATGCTTTTAGATAGCGTTTGATTTTTTTTCCTATTAATATTTTAACTAAATGTGCTCATTCATCTAAAACTAATTCAATCATTTTTAAATATTTCGATATACATTGCAATATCTAGTCGAATAATGCAAACGACTTTACCTGGATTTTTTAACCAGTTAAAAGCACTTTTAACCCAATAAAAAAAAAGGAAAAAAACTATTCCCTACACTTTATTTTCTTTTTTAGGTTAATTTATTTTATTTTTTTCTTCCTTTTTTTTTGTGGCTTTGATAACATTAAGCAAGTTGTACATGTTTTGGAAGCTTCTCATTGTCTCATTGGTATAAGAGAGAGATATGAAAAAGGAGTAAGATTGAGTGACACATTTCAATGAGATAGGGGGACCAAAAGTGTACCACACACATGTCCAAAATGACTCACCAAGATTCTCTTCTATTTTTTTTCCTAAAATTTTTTTTTTGGTTCAAAATCTTGACTCTGTGTCGCTTAAGCAATGAGGATTCGAACTCTCCTGACATCGTAGTTTGTAGCCACGTGTTCAATCTTCTAAATTTCAGCTGGTTAAAACACATATTGGTATTTTTTAAAAATACTTGACCTTATTTACTTTTTAAATCTTTTTTAATTAACCGATTAATCATTCTAGTGCACATACTTTATTTATTTTTAATTTTTTTTTCGAGATTCATTATTAAAAAAAGTTTGAGCATGTTTGAGAATCTATCATTTATATTATTAATAGTTTAAATTAAAGTTAGAACAATCATTACACAAGTATATAGTATAATCCTCCAAGTAAATGAGAAAGAGACCTATATCAATTAAATTTATGAAGTTAGGCTCTAGCTTATTTTATTTTACTAATTTGACTTTATAATTAAAAAAATTAAAAAATGAATTGATATTTATTTAATCCAAGCAAGTACAGAAAATAAATGAATGAGAAGGGACTAAAATTTTAGAAAATAATTGTAATCATTGAATAAATACAGAAAGGGACAAAATATGTAGCCAAAGTTTTATCCAATTATATTAACATAGGTTGAAATATATATTTTCGATTAAAGAATTATGAGTTCTGACTCTTTCTAGTTCCACAAAGGAAAAAGAATAAAAATAATAAATAAATTATTTTTGCAATGGAACTTATTATCATCTATATAATATAATGAGATGCGACACAATTATATTCATGTGACGTAAATATTCACATGACATTTCTATGTTTTTGCTATTTAAATTACTGAAGAAAATAAATCAATTTCTGAAAATTTTACTTTCTTTTTTACTTTCTGAATTGTCGTAATCAATGAGATGCTGGTGAATATTGATTTTGTTTTGATGCCTGACAATTGGAAGGAAATTTTTGTCATCTTAAATTTATAGAGATGGTGGTAGTTGTGAAAATAAGATATAATATTTAATTTTAATTAAGTTAAAATATTATTTTAATATCCATGGTTTCAATTTTTGTTATTTTAATCTTTAATATTCTTAAATATTCCTGATGGTCCACTTTCAAAATGTTGAATTTTATTTTCAAAATATTTATTTTAGTCTCTATATTTTTAAAAATAATCATTTTGATCTCTTAATTTTATTTAATCTATTTTTTCTATCACGATTTCAATACAAAACCAAAATATTTTCAAACATTTGTTTATATTGATAATTTTTCGTTTTTTAAGTACAAAACATATGAGATAGGAGACTGAACCTCCAACCTCGAAACAATGAAACGACCCTATTGAATAATTTTTTGAATTGATTAAGCAATCATGGAGTTGGAGTTCAATATTAATTGTGGCTATAGCATATATGTTACTTTCACTTTCTTCTTTTTTGTTGTCTTCTTTTATTTATTTATCAATTTTACTTTTCCCTTTCTTTACTCCAAAGAAGGTACTTTTTCGCACGGGTGTTTGAACAACAATGTCACGTTATAAAATATATATATATATATATGTTGTGGGTAAATCTACATTGGACCATGTCGAAAAAACCAATGAATTTTGGAAGCCCATGTGTCGGGCCCAATAGAATCCTTTGTGTAACATTTATTAGCTTAGTTGAGAACCCTTTGTGTCTGTACAAATTTCTGTCATGTCATATAGGTCTGAGTCGAACTTCCAATTACTTCGATTTGAATTATCCAAAGTTTGGGGAGCTCTGACAGGGGACTTGAGTCTCAGCGGTCCCGCAGTCGAAACACTAAAGTATTCGAGATATGAATGGGGCCTTGAAGAATAGTCCTGGTCTCGACTCCCCCTGGCAAAGTACTTCCAATCTAGTAGGTTAGCTGCCTGCAACTAGTATAAGTGGATATGATGTTAGCTCTATCGAAGCCACTATGGTACAACCGGGATTTGGGAAGATACGACATCACATCAAGTGCTCTCTTGCTATAAATGAGGAAGGAGAACTCCCCAGGAGGTAAGTTACTTTCAGACATTCAACACTCATTTTACTCTCTTATTTAGATATCGGAGAATGTTAGAGTGATATTGAATTTGGTTGCTCGCAGGTATCTCGTAAGGTGGGAGCATCCTAGATCTCAACGGTGGGAGCATAGTAGATCTCGCCACCTCAGCTTGATAAGATCTCAACATCAACCAATAATAATAATAATAATCATAATAATAATAATAATAATAAATATATATATAGAGAGAGAGAGAGGGAACTTACTGCTTCCGAGGATCACGACCACATGAATGAATTCATGCAGATGCAGATCTGAATGCTTCTTTGATGGGCCGTACTTGGCTTGGTATGGGCTGGGCCCGCTTTGGATGGGCCGGGTTAAATTGACGTGGGCTTATGGCCCAACCACAATTCATTTGAATTTTGAGACATAAATGTAAGGCGTACAATATTATTCATAAGAAAAAGAAAACTTTGGTTGACTTGACTTTGTCCGTTTTAATCAGTTTGGTTGATTTATTTCAAGTGGTCAATTGTTAGGTCTATGAAAATATCAATTTCTTGAGCTGATTTCCAATTTTCTTTAAAAAAATCAAGTGAAATCGCTAACATCTTAGAAAATGATCCCTTTTGATTTATTAGTGTTTCCTCCTTTTACACAAAAGGATTGAACCTCAGCTTCTTCTCATGTTTTTGGTTGTTGGAGATAAATTTTCATTGGAAAGATACTTTATAGGTCGGAAGGCTCTAAGTCATCGTAATGATCCAGTTAGAAGACCAAATCCATGATGATAGACTAAATTGCTCGAAACTCCACAAAAGTCAAGTCAAGGATAATTTCATTGGTCATCTAAAACTTCTTAAAGGCTGAGCCGATCAATAAAGATCTCAATAGCTCATCATCGTCAAAGATGAGTCGACCAATTAATATCTCAACGGCTCATCCTAGTAAGGGCTACTGCAAGATTATTACATTGTATACCAACAACCATTATTTCTCCAATAAGACATCGTGATTTGTGGAACTATCGTAACCGTTCCTAAACCACTGTTGGAAGCTCAAACTCTATAATAGAGAGTTCTGCCACATTTTTTAGGTATGTGAAACTATGTTCAAATCGAATATTGATCGAACCAAGCCTAAATTGAGTGTCAGAGCTACTTACTTTCTCTATGTAAATTTCTTCGACCTCATTTGAATCTGAGTTTACCACAATTGGTATAATTCTCGATTAAATAGTGGTAAAAGTAAAATCAACATTAGTTCTCCCTTCCTTCGACTTATAAATAGCTAAAAATAGTTATCTTTTATTTAAAAAATTTTATGTTTATTTTTATTTGATTACTCTCTCAATTGTAAAATTTTGTGTAATGAATTTTTTTTTAAAACAAGGAGAAAAAAAAAAAAAAACATAAGCCTGGGGAATCTTCAAACCCTAGGCCCAGACTTTGGCAGGTGCACAATTTTATTAGCTTCCCTATTAATCAAGCGTAGAGAGACCAACGATTTTATTTAGGTTCAAATTTCTTCAGCAATCATGAACATTTTTTAGTTCTTAAACTTGACATAGAAATCATTTTAGTTATTATCATTCATTTAAAAAACGTTCATCAATTTCGAAATTAGACTAGCAACGTCAAAGATCCCTTAAAAGTTATTTTTGGTATATATGAATTGACTCTAATTATAAATTTATTTAAGAAAAATTACAGATGACCCCTCCAAAGATAATTAGGCATATTTTATGAAAACCTTACGAAGAATACAAGAATTATTAACTTCTATTTGTTAACTACTTAAAATATATATATATAAAGTTATGAGTTCGTACTTCAAAAATTTATAATTTTTTATTTTCAAAAAATGAACTTATTAAGCAAAAAACCAACGGGATTTTAAATGAAACAAAATAACTAAACCTAATAGAAAGTATTATTATATTGAAATGGAAATATCTTTAAATGTAATTCTTTTGGTCTGCAATCTAAAATAAGGTGATAAATAGTAATAGACAAAGAGGCCAGAGGGAGGAAAAAAAGACTAAAAATAACATTACAAAAAAAAATGAGGAAGAAATTTCACGTAAGCTAAATATGGGGACCTCCTCTCTCTCCCGTACACCTGCAAAATTTTAGGCGTCATCCAGCCGTCCATTGTGATCACGATCATGCATATCAGATCCCACTGGGCCCACTCTCCTACTTTTTGGTACTACCACGTCATCACATTTTCCACGTAAGTCAAACTCAGATGTTCGTTCAACACATCATCTTCCACGTCTGCCTGATTCCTATAATTTAGTTCCGAATTCCTATTTCCGGCGAGCCGTGAACGTCTGGTACACTATACTTCCAGCGGCCGGAAACTCGTCCACGGCGCAACTCCGGCATTTCATCCCAAGCGCCTCGAGCGCGCCGGCGACGCGCGTCCAGACGTCGTGGCCGGCGCCGGTGGTCGCCACTGACATCGCCGCCGGCCGAAAAATCTGCACCACCTTCTTCAACTTCCGTGCCAGATCATCCGGGTCATCATAAACCGACCCGACACACTCAAAGCTTGTGTAACTAAACCCATCCTCCGGCGTCACATGAATCGTCGAATACCGGTCGCCGTCGATCCCATTCATCGAGTACCCACAAGGAAAAAACGCAAATTCACAAATCAAACCACTCGGATTAATATTCCCAATTCCGGTCACATGGGTCATCTCCTTCCCAACTGAATTCCCGGTCTTCCCGTCGCCGGGCCTAAAGAAGAATTTCCGGGCGAGAATCCGGTCGAGCTCGGTCATACAGATTTCAACGGTGAAGAGAAATTCGGAGTTGGGGAGGAGAAATTGGGGGTCGGCGGCGGCGGAGAACACGTGCCAAGAATGGGAGGGGAGATGTGAGGGCATGACGGCGGCTTTCCGGTACCAGAGATTTTGGGGGAGGGATTGTTCTAAGAATAGGAGTTCTTCTTTGAAACTGGAGTGGGGAAATGGCTGGGATTTGGGGAAAATAAAATTTCCTCTGCTGTAACGGCAGGAACAGAGGGAGAGGCCGAGATTGCGGGCGTGGTGGAGGAAGGGGAAGATTGAATTCAGGAGCTGAGTGGTTCCACAAGTTTTGATGATGATTTTTGTTGGGTAGATGAAGAGGCTCGATTCGGACAAAACGTAGGCGTCGAAGAAGTGGTTGCCAACGGAGGCGACGATGGAGCAGCCGACGGAGCGGAGGATTTGTTCGAGGGAATCGGAGTCCATTTGCCGGAGACCCATGTGGATGATCGGGTCCTCACCGGAGAAATGAAGCTCTAGGCGCTTTTCAAAGCCTTCAAACCCAGAAACCGCCATTGAAGCAGAAGAAGAAGAAAATGGAAAACAGAGGAAAAGAGTTTGAAGAATGAATTGCAGTACTAAAAGTACAGGATTGGATGGGATTTATAAGGGAATGGGAAAGGGTAGAGAAGGAGAAGCATGCTAGTGAGGCAACAAAGAGTCATGATTGAAATCATAATGATGGAGTGAAGAAATTTCTGCTTTTGAAATGTTTCAAAACAGAGCATCTCTGTTCTATCTGTCTCTAATTTGAAAATTTGCCATCTGGGTGGTGGATTAGTCATATTGATTAGAGCTTGAACAAGACATAGAATGAAAATTACTTGGGTTTTTTGGGGTTCACTTGTAATGGATTAATGATGCAGATTGAGACAAGATGATGAGAAATTGCTTGGAATCGGCCAACAAGGGAACTGGGATTTCGAATGCAGTTCCAGACAACTTCCGAGGCTTGGGACATAACAATCATAGGCTACAAAACTAGACGCTCTCAGTTTATCGTACAAGTTAGCAATTATTAAGATTAATGAATCCGTTGTGGGATTAAGGTGGGGATTATGTGTGAAGTGCCAAAAACAGAGCAACATCAGAGACATGTTTGTGGTTGTGTGTTAAAAGTTGGATTAGAGGAATGAATGATGATGGGTTTGGGGTGTTTTGTTGTTAATGAAGAGAAGTGACAGAAGATTAAGGGGAATGATGATGATGGAGAGACAGAGAATGCAGAAATGGGTGATGAAGAGAGAGAGAGATAAAATGATGAAAGTTAAAGAGTTTGGAAGGGAAAAATAATGGAGTTTTGAAGGGGGCAATGATGCAGTGTATGAGGAATGAGGAATGTGTGTATGGGTGTGTGGGTGGCACTGGCAGCACTACATTATAACCACCCTCCCATTCCCGACCACGCTTTCTTTGAACGTACTATGATTTTGTCATTATAAATAGTCTTTTAACGTTGATGGACTCTATACCATTCTTAAGACGATGCTGATGTAGTAAGTAGGAGATGGAAAGAGTATCCATATTCCTTGTATCATAAATTTTCTCGCATTTACTCAACATGAATTTTCCTCCAACAGCACTCAAAAGAGAGTTGTCTTCCTCTTGCATGGATTGTCAAGGAGTGTGATGCTTCGTTGTTGTTTTTAGAAGGACGAAACACTCAATCTTTTTATTTCTCGTTTTATCTTTGATTTCTTCCATTATCACTTTGGATATCATTCTCATTGATAATATTCTCCTAAATCAGATTCCAAAAACGACTTTAAAATCGATATTTGCTCAAATTGGTCTAATTCTTGCTTTAATTGCCAAATACATTATGTATGTCATTCAAAGCCATAACTTCTACGAGTTCCACCATAACCTTTTGAGTTTTTTTTTTTTTTCAATCTATTTCCTCCTTCAGATTGATCTAATATCTAGTTGAGTTATATATTTTTCATTTTGTGTGATTATATTAGCAGTTCTTCATCCCACAATAAAGAACACGATAGGACATTAGGATCCTTCACAGACCTAATCATTTGCATAATAGGATTAGTATTGTGAAGGATGAGGAGATGTATTCGATGGATCACTTCCCTCTCAACCTTAGAGTTTAATTTGATCATCATAGTCAAATATAAGATGTGTTTAACTATCATAGGTGGCTCATTTATCCAAAAGAACTAAGGTAAATGGCTACCTAATTCCTAAATATTTCTAGACACCAAAAATTACAGTGTTAGATAATTGTCTCGGGAGATTAGAAGAAAAAAATCTATAACATGTTTACCCATCTTAAACCATAAGTTTTTTTTAGAAGTTACATAAACCTATGCTTTTGAAATTCATACCTATTTTAGAAGTTTTTAAGTGAAGATATATATATTTTTTTCTTTTTAAAAGTCAACCACTTTCTTAGACAATAAATTAGGATAATCTCATGATCCGAAACGCCTTTAGAGAGAGACCCTCACACACTAAGCATTATAAAAAGGACACTTTCTCTCTCATCATCCAGCGCCACCGCTGTGCCCTCCGACAGCCACCGTTGACGGCCCCACTCGCCGGCGGAATTGTGTTCTTGAATTAGCAGTACGGCGTCGTTCGGTGTTCCGACATGTCGACCCCACGTAGGCGACACTTGAATTTGTGGGCAAAACTGTTCTTGAGCCGCCACACATGGCTTGCACGCGGGCCGTTTCTTACGTGTAATCTAATGATTTTTTTTTATCGAATTCCTTTTTCAATTTTTAGTTGTGCTTATCATAATAGATTTTTTTTTCCCTTTGTATTTATTATTTTGGTTATGTTTGGAATGTATTTATTAGAAATCTTGTATAATTCAACAGATTTGTGTTCTAGGTCTCATACATCGAATATAGAAATTGATGGTTTAAGATTTTTTTCAAATCCAAAAAGGTGATTTGGTTGACTTTGTTTCTTAAAGTAAAATCAACCTTAAAACTTATATTAAATAAAATTTTTAATTTATCTTTTAAATTTTCGGAAAGAATTTACAAAATTAGAATGTAAGCTTATAGTTCTTTCTTTCTTTGAGAAACAATACTGAATATATTTAATATAATTAATTTTTGTTTCTGAAGAAAAAATTAGTTGTCATATTTATAAATTTGTCACATAAAAATAATTTACAAATATGACAAGTTTTTTTCCCGTACAGTGTACTCTTTTTTCATCCTCAACAAAGCATATTTTCAATATACTATTAATGTGATAAATTATATCAAATAATACACTAACCAAGAGTATATTATAAATGTACCATTTTTATAGTGTTGATGCACCTCGCTATTGTAGGATTTTCTTTTTAATAATGATTTATTACAAATTTATTCAAAATATATATCAATCCCAGACTATTTTATCACAATTTTTGAGTTTCATAGCACCTTGTTGGCACATGTGTGTGTGTTTTTTTTTAAATTCTGGCATGTTGTCTCTTCAAGAGACGACATATGCTAAAATTGTATTAATTTATAACTCTGATATATTGGTGGTATGTCTGCTTTATAATAATCATTATACCATAATGATAGATTAATATAGTTTTGCATATGTCGTCTCTTGAAGACATATGTCAGAATTAAAAAAAACACACACACGCACACACATGGCAACTCGAAAATTGTGATATGACATAGGTTGTTTATAATTTTTCAAGCATTAGTTTTAGAAATAGTTTGGAGGTTAATATATATTTGGAATAAGTTTGTAATAAAAACATCATTCATTCGTACGATATGCATATTACATGTCCTGGATTATGACATTTGTGTCATAAAATAAAGAAATAGAAATAAGAACTTGTTTTTTTTCTTCATTTGCTTTAATTCTCTCCCCAGCACTAATAAGCAAAAATGAGTGGCAGAGTAGTAATAAAAATTGACCTCCACCACCCAAAAATTCCATTATTTTTTAGTTGTTGGAACTCAATTGTGTAATGGGTTGGTGGCCACAGCCAATAATATATATACCTAAAATCAAAATGCTTGAGTTGTGAAAGTTGTATCAAACGTTTTGTTCATAATTTTAGTTAAAATTTAGACTAAAGAGTCTGAATCTGATAGATTCCGTAAATTAAATGAAATAAATCACACAAACTAGTTTGTGTGATTTCGTTTATATACAGACTTATTAATCACGAGAGCTTTCTTTTTCTTTCGAAAATCCGAACATGAAAGATTTTGTTTTCAGGTCATGCGTATGTCTTATTTTTCAATCCCACTTTGGAGTGTGCAACTGTGGCTGTGGTTGATTTGGTTCTTTCGCCATCCAGGCTAGAAATAAATTAAGTTATATATCAGGTTTGACTTTTTATTAGATTCTTTAAAAATTCGCCTTTTTTTTTGGAGTTGACCAAACTAATAAAGGACTAAAACTAATATTGATGGATTAGGCCGGTTTAATAACTATTTCATTTTTAAATTTTTAATATTTAAAAAAATTCAGCTTGTTTTCTCACAAATTTTTTTGTTATGTATTCATGTTTCTTACGAACACACGATTTAAGTTTTTAGTCAAATTTCAATAAATAAATAACAATATTTTTTAATTTTTAAGAATTGACTTAGATTTTGAAAATGTTTTTAAGTTTAATTTTTTTTTAAAAAAAGCAAACAATAAAATAGTTATAAGTAGGTTCAAATTTGCCGGTTGTTTGAATTGTAATGCTAAAATATTTAAAAATAAAGATTAATTCAAAGTTTGGGTTTCTCACCCTAGTAGTTCCGGAGAATCCAACAACACGAGAATCAGGAACGGAGAGCTTTCCCAAAGAATGGAAGTGGCGATATCATAGTTCTTGTCTGTCTGCTGTAATTGACATATATCTCAAAACAAGAGATTGTGAGTTCGATCCCCACCCCACATGTTGTACTAAAAAAACTAAAAAAAATAGTGATGGTTACGTGTAAATTCAGTCGCATCTAAACCTAACAATACGAAGGTGAAAACTTTTAATTTTTTATTATTTTTATTAATAGGATGAAGTTGAGGATTTAAAACTTCAATCAATTATAAATACTTAATCAATTGAGTTATAATCAAATTTACATGCAAAAGTTAATTTTATTTGGTTCAAAAATCTCGAAATTTGAAAATTTTATGCATCTAAAAATGTACGGTAGACATTCTGGAATTGGATACGGATTAAATTCGCATTTTTAAGCTCTTCACCTAGAAAACGGAAGACATTTATGATATTGGCCGTCGGAACTCAACATTTTATTTTCGTTGGAACGTTCAGATGGTTTAGTTTGGGGTTTTTGTTTAAATAGTATTGTAAATGAAACTTATTTTAAAAATATAGTTGTTTAATTAAAAATATTAAAAATATTGTAGGTTTTAAAATTTTTTTTTAAAAATATTGTAATTTTAAAAAATAGAAGGTTGGTCGTCTCTTCAAGAGACGACCATTTAGACGTGACGCCACATGGGCGCCACGTAAATTTTTTTAAAAATTTGAACGTGGTCGTCTCTTCAAGAGACAATCATCCGATCGGTTCATTTTTTGAAAAAAAAAATATAAGTTTTTATATTATATATTATTTAATAGTTTTAATGCAATAAAATCTTTAGTGGTGTAGTGGGCATGCTACTCCCAAGTTCGAATCTTAGGTTAAGGTATAAAAAAAGAAGTTTTGAATGGAAATGGTAATATCGAGTAAAAAAGAGAAAAACAAATAATAATATAAAATATAAACAAGAATATATAAAATAAAAGAAAATACATTGATAATAATAAATTTATCATTATTATTAAATAAAAAGAAGTTTTGAATGGAAATAATATTAAGTAAAAAAGAGAAAAATAAATAATAATATAAAATATAAAAGAAAATACAATGATAATAATAAATGTATCATTATTATTAAATAAATAATATATATATATATATATAAATATAAAAGAGAGATGATTAATGGTTATAAAAAACAAAATGTATAACTCAAGATTCAAACCAGAAAAACATTAGAGTAATGGTACACCCACCACACTACTAAGGATTTTATTATATTAAATCTACTAAATAATATATAATATAAAAACTTATATTTTTTTTTTCCAGAAATGAGCTGACCGGGTAAATGATTGTCTAAATGATCGTCGTCTCAACCTTCTGTTTTTTAAAACTACAATATTTTTAAAAAAAGTTTTAAAACCTACAATATTTTTAATATTTTTAATTAAACAACTATATTTTTAAAATAAGTTTTATTTACAATAATATTAA
This sequence comes from Momordica charantia, assembly GCF_001995035.1. The sequence continues at coordinate 2,678,502 of NW_019104498.1, forward strand.
AAAAAAATCCGGTTTAGTTTAGTTTCTTTTTAGCCATACTGGATATACTTAAAAGTAAAATAATAATAATAATAATAATAATAATAATTTAATCACTAAATTTTTAGATTTAGCTTTAGAAAAGACTTTTAGATTTATTATATTTTGTTACCTCAATTTTCAAAATGTTTATTATAATAGACTCTTTTTTTTTATTACTTTATATGGCATCAGAGTAGGGGTTTTTTTTTAATATTGTTATAAATGAAACTTATTTTAAAAATATAGATGTTTAATTAAAAATATTATAGATTTTGAAACTTATTTTAAAAATATTGTAGTTTTAAAAAACTGAAGGTTGGTCGTCTGTTCAAAGAGACCATTTAAATGTGGCGCCACACGTAAATTTTTTTTTTAAAATTTGAACGTTGGTCGTCTCATGTGGGATGGTCGTCTCTCAACCATCCGGTTGGTTCATTTCTGAAAAAAAAAGTATAATATTTTATATTATATATTATTTAGTAGTTTTAATTTAAAAGATTCCTTAGTGGTGTAGTGGGTGTACTGTTGCTTAATATCTCTTGACCCAAAATTCAAATCTAGGATAGAAGAAATATTAAGCAACAGTGTACCCACTCCACCGCTAAAAAATCTTTTGAATTAAAACTACTAAATAATATATAATATAAAACATTATACTTTTTTTTTCTTGAAATGAACCGACCGGCCATCAAATTTTAAAAAAAAATTTATGTGGCGCCCGCATGGCGCCACGTCTAAATGGTAGAGACGACCAACCTTCAGTTTTTTAAAACTACAACATTTTTAAAATAAGTTTCAAAAACTATAATATTTTTAATTAAACAACTATATTTCTAAAATAAGTTTTATTTACAACAATATTAAAAAAAAATCCTGAGTTTTTTGTACATGAAATAATTTTTTTTTGGCCACTTTCTTTCTCTTTACCAATCTCATGGCCAAATCAGAGTCACCAATTACCGTACAGACCTTCTATCACTGCTCTGGTTTGGTTTCAATCAAATTAAACCACTCAAACTACCTACGTGGAGGTCACAAACATTATTTTAATCTTTTTTATAATTTTGCCATCTCAATATTTATTTCAGTTAGTACACTAGTACGGATACTTTTTTTTTAATAAATGAGATTGCATCAATAAGAAACAAAACCATTAAAAATTAACCAACAAAAACACTCAAGCATTCCGATAACAACAAACACGCTGACCGTCCAAGCATCAAAAGAGGGGACTGGCAAGTTTGGTTTGAATATTCACCGATTGGGTGGATCTATATGCTCTGGGGGTTGCCTCTCTTCTTCTCCAAGAGAACATTGATTGCCGGCCTCGCGAAGCGCTCTCTCAGACGTTTCCACTCCTGCCCCCGCAAGCAAAGAGGTTTCATTCAAGATACCAGGCCCCATTTTTTAGCGCCTTTCAAGAGGCGCAGCGCTGTCGAAGGTCCCCGATCTATAGAAAAGTAGTGACTACGCACCACATTCAAAATCCAAGAAGGAAAACATCTATAAAAAAAACAATCAGAAATGACATGTTCGGCCAATAAAACACCTTGTTTGTTCAAAGAACGAGGAATATGAACAAAATTCAACTCACAAAATCTCTTTTCCAAAGTCACAACATCTTCACTCTCACTCAATCGTGTCAAGGAAACTCCTCAATTAATGAAGGAATCTTGTCTTTTATGGCACCAAGAAGGAAAATGATTTCATCCACAATTGCCTTATTCTTCACCATGAAAGGTAAGGAAGAAGCAAAATTTCCTCAAATGAAATTGGAAACTGAAGCTGGCCTATTAATACCCCTAACATTTGCCATCAGATCCGCTCTATGAGAAAAAATCGCGACTTCCATATTTGAAGATGGAACTACTATTGCTGATTTCGGTGAGTTTTCCTGCCCCCCTACATCTCTTCTTCCATTCTAATTTTTGTCTTCTTATTTATCTAATTAATGCCACCACTTATGTCTTGTGATAAAGAAGACAAGGTTTATGACAATTAGAAACATCATCACAAACTTCTATAATATGACCCACCAAGCCACAATGGTAACAAAGTCCGACAATTAGTCATAGCTTATTGATATCTAACGACCCTTCATTGGACCATTGAGATTAACTTTAACTCCCCATCATAGAGGTTTATGGATATCAATTGAAACATGGACTCTCAAATTGCTGTCCCAATAGATTCTATTTCGAAGGGAGTATCAATCCTTTTCTATTCTTCGGGAGTAAGAAGAAATGAGAATGTATTTCTAGCGTTGAAAGTAGCAATAGCCGTAACATCAATAACAATGGTAAGTTCATATTCTTCAATGGTTAACTTAAAATTTTCTCACTCTTTGAACAAATCATCCGCAGCTATTGGAGGAAGACCAAAAGGAAGACAGATGATTGAGAAGAAAAAAATAAAAGAAAATACTCAAGACTTGTTGTGGAGACTGAGATGAAGCTGCTTGGAGACTGAGAGAAGCTCTCATATCAAATAGACATTTTGAGATTTCAATCAAATGGTGGAAAATACTTGAAAGTTTTAGAAAATAGATTAGCATTTTGAAAGTTCAGTGAACAAAATAAAAAGAAAGTTAAAATTAAAATTAAAAGAAAAAACAAACTCAAACTCAACCAAAATCGATCTAAGGCTAATTTTTACTATTAGTTTGGTTTAAATTGTTATAAATACAGACCGACATAAATCGATTAAATCCAATTAAAACTAATCAAACCGTTCCAAACCAAATTGAACTAAACAATTTTAATTTTAAAATCAATAATATTTCTTAAAGGAAAAAAAAAAACCCCTCGTATAAAGGAAAAAAAACCCCTCTCGCTATAAATTTTCCACCGGCTATTTTTGCGATAAAAAATACATCTTATTCCACTTTTGCCCCTCCCTCACCGGCCATTCCCAGAAAAATCCCAGTAGGTTTCAAAACACCGCCCTCCGAATTCATCTGTTTAATTTGCTCCGATGGATTTCTTCTCCGTCTTCTCTGGCGACGAAAAGTCGGAGGAACACGACGACAGCGGCGGCGTTTCAGTTTCTAATCTCTCCAATCCAGGTACCACTTGGAGCTTCGGTGGCCTGATTAAGACTCTGGCGACCAAGTCCGAATCTGTTATTTCGAACTATCGCCGTGATCTCGAGGAATTAGGATCCGGATTGAGGAACGAGACGTCGGTGATCCGAGAAGTCGCATCGCGTGCCGTGAAAGACCTTCCGACTACGCTCGATGTCGGCGCATCCGTTGCACAGGAGTCGCTTGAGTCGGTCGGCCAAGCCATAGACGACATCGGAAGCGCCGTCTGGAAATCGACGTCGAAGATTATCTCACATGGTAGGGAGACGTTTTTAGCTGCCGATCTTGTTTCTGGAAATCATGAAAATAATAGCGATGTTTCTCTTTTGCCAAAGCAATTAGGAAGTAGCAATAGTAGAAATCTCGAATTCAAACAGTATAATAGGTTCAATACGCAATTGCTCGCGCTTCAGCGAGACCTGAATACGTATTTGGAGGAAACTGAGGATTCAGAAGATTACAAGAAGTGGCAATTAGGTTTCGTATTGGAGGATAAGGAAGAGGAAATTGATAGTTTGGTCAATGAAAGTGAAGATGTTCGAGAGATTTATCGGACGGTTGTTCCAACCACAATCGTCCGCGAGCTCTTTTGGAGCAGGTACTTTTACAGGCTTCACAAGCTAAAGCAAGCAGAAGAAGCCAGAGTGAAGCTTGTGAAGCGAGCAATTTCTGCAAAAGAAGAGGAAGATTTGAGTTGGGATTTCGAAGACGATGATGAAACTGAGGAGAATTCCAGTGGAGTTCTCAGTACCGACAGTTCAGAGAATGACAAAACAGGAGAGGGAAACGTGAAGAGTGATAGCTCTAAGAAAATTGCCGTTTCTGAAAGCAGCGATAAGAAATTGGAAGAGAAAGTGGCGGCAGATGGAAGAGCAGACGGCGGCGATTCCTGTAAAGACAGCGACATATCAATCATTTCCAGTCAGGCACCGTCGTCCGGGGAAGAAGAACTTGGATGGGACGAAATTGAAGATATTGGAACCATTGATGAGACGAAAGGCAATTCCTCTGGCAGTACGAAAAAAATTGATTTGCACAAGCGGCTAATTGTGGCAGAGGAAGAGGAGGATCTGAGTTGGGAAATTGAGGATGAAGATGAACCTGCTAAATCATGAAGAAAAGATCTTTTTTTTTTTATACCTCAAATTATACAGTCCATAGAATCTATGATTTTGAGACTACAGGAATGAAACATATTCATTTGGGTGGTGATTATTATATTTCTTGTTCATATCTTATTGTCCTTTGTCATGTATAAATTGGCTCTGTTTTTGCTTCAACTTCATCTGGGTATTGATTACAGGTTACAATCACATGGAAATCAACTTTAAACAATGTAGTACTGGAAATATTAAAGGGTACACACTATTTTAAAATCGAACATTGGTGGAGAATTATGAAAAAGAACGGCCAGAATTATGTTCTTATGATTCCAGAGATCAACGCAATACGTAAACGTAGTTGAATTGAGAAATTTACATAAAAATTTCAGATCGATAAGATTCCGTAGGCGTCGGGCCCAGTTCGCGCCATAGCTCGAAGCCCTTGGATATAGATGCCAAGCAGATCGCTGCGGCGACTGAGCCAGTGACGTTAGCCTCTCTCTCTCTCTCTCTCTCTCTCTMTATATATATATATATATAGACGCATATATAAATATTATATATATATTGATGTATATGGACATACTACACAGTGTCGCGATTGATTGTTGCCCTAGCGAATGGTCAAGCCCTAGGGGGCGAAGGTTGAAGATGGGATGGAGAAGAAGAAGAATTTGCCGCCGTTCGGGTTTCTGTGAGAATGGTGACGGCTCTATCTCGCGCCAAAATGTATGAGAGAAATTGTTTGGGGGTACGAATTCGTCGCGCAGTCTCGTAATTCATCGTTCCTCTCTCTCTTTGTTGATGGACAAGCTTTTGGGCACTCACTTGACGAATATGGCGAGGTAAATTGAAACGGGGAAATTTTTTTAGTTCTACTGTTTTTCTTGAATTTACTTGTCGTCTTCTTGTTCGTTGGTCCACTTCCCAATCGGGATTGGTTTTTCGTTGTCTGAAGATTTGCGATTCTTCTGGTTTCAGTTCTTTGCTCCTTTTTTTTTTTCCTTTTCTTCTCTGCGAGGATTTTGTTGGTTCTTCTATCTGTGATGCAATCTTTTAGAGTAGAAAATTGTAGATTTCAGTTTCGTTATTTGAGATGACGCCATGGGATTTTCCAACTGAAGAATGGTATTGAGCTCACAGGCTGCAAGTTTTCTTGCAGCTTTTTTTCTTACCTAGTGATTCATCTTTCTGGAGTTATCTGTTCTTATGTTGTTCTAATCATAAGATGTCTTTGATTTTTGCTTTTATCTATGCTTGCCCTGCGCAGAAGTAAAAAACATTGTTCTTTGAAGCTTCTGGAGATTTTTGTTTTGTTTTTTTTTTAGCTGTTTGTTCATTTCTCTGCTGTTTGATGTTGTATTCTATAATTTGCAGTTCAGACACTGATCTTAACAATGAACAGTGTGAGAATGCTCTGATTGTGAAGGCATATCCAATCGGTATGGTACGGGCAACGGATATGGATGAAGTGGGTGGAGAGAATGCGGGGAATTGTATGCTTGAACCATATGTGGGGCAGGAGTTTGATTCAGCTGATGCAGCTCTTAGTTTCTATAATTCATATGCACAGCACCTTGGATTTAAAGTTCGAATAGGTCAGTTGTACAGATCACGAACTGATGGGACGGTATCTTCTCGCAGATTTGTGTGTTCGAAGGAGGGGTTTCAGCTTAGTTCACGCACAGGGTGTCCTGCAGTCATACGGGTACAGAGGCGTGATTCTGGGAAGTGGGTCATTGACCTTTTTCACAAAGATCACAATCATCACCTTGAATGTGATGGTGAGGAAACCCCTCCTCCTGTTCTGCAAGTTAAGGCTCCTAGATCTGCAAGATTGACTGTTAATGTTTCTCATAGACGAAAAGTTCATTTGTTTAAGAATGTTGAAGACGACTTCCTCTGTCCTTCGAGAATTATCAATACGAAGCATTTAAACGAGAGAGCAAATGTAGTGCAACGGAAGGGCGAGCCTTGTGTTGGTCTGGAGTTCAACTCAGCAAATGAGGCATATCAGTTTTATAATGCCTATGCTGCAAATGCGGGATTCAGAATACGCATTGGTCAATTGTTTCGATCGAAGAATGATGGTTCAATTACATCAAGACGATTTGTGTGCTCTAAGGAGGGATTTCAACATCCGTCAAGATTAGGCTGTGGGGCATTTATGAGGATTAAGAGGAATGAATCTGGAAGATGGGTTGTAGATCGCCTTAAGAAAGATCATAATCATGATCTTGAGCCTCAAACAGAAGCTCAAAAAAGAAATCTAATAGCTTCCAAAAGACTTATAGGAGAACTGGGTGGCGGATTTGAATGCAAAGAACCAGTCAACTTGAACAGTGGACTTGTCATTAAGAGAACTCGGGAGAACAAAATTTGTAGTGATTGGTATCCAGGTCTTTTTGAATATTTCCAATCCAAGCAAGCAGAAGATACAGGATTCTTTTATGCAGTAGAAGTTGAGAATTCTAATTGCATGAGCGTTTTCTGGGCAGATGGCAGGTCTCGATTTTCTTGTAGTCAGTTCGGTGATGCAATTATCCTTGACACCTCATATCGGAAAAGCGCTTATGTGGTGCCATTTGCAACTTTCACAGGAATTAATCACCATAAACAACCTGTTCTTCTTGCATGCGCTTTAGTTGCTGATGAATCTGTAGAATCCTTCTCGTGGCTGTTTCAAACATGGCTTCGAGCAATGTCTGGTTGCCGCCCACTTTCAATAATTGCTGATCAGGACAATGGTATTCAACAAGCAGTTGCACGAGTTTTCCCCGGAACTTTGCATCGTTTTTCACCGTGGCAAATCAAGGAAAAGGAACAAGATAATCTCAGCATGCTGGACGAAACTTTTAGATTTGAATATGAAAAATGCGTTTACCAGAGTCAGACTGCTGAAGAATTTGATGTCGGATGGACCACTCTTATCGGGAAGTATGGGTTGAAGGAGAATGCTTGGTTTATAGAAATGTATATAAAGCGTAACAACTGGGTTCCATTGTTCTTGCGGGTAACTTTTTTTGCAGGCATCCCCACAACTGACAACATCGAATCATTTTTTGGTACAGCATTCAATGCTCGAACACCAGTTGCAGAGTTCATTTCTCGTTATGAAATTGGGTTGGAGAAGCGTCGTGATGAAGAAAGAAAAGAGAGTTTGAACTCTCTAAACTTGCAAGGTTTTCTGCAAACAAAAGAACCAGTAGAAGAGCAATGTCTCAGACTCTATACTCACGCAGTGTTCAAGGTGTTCCAGAAAGAACTCCTGCACTGCTACAGATATCTCGGATTTAAGATTTTCGAGGAAGCGGCTCTCAGCAGATACCTGGTGCGTCGGTGCGAAAATGACAACGAAAAATGTGTAGTCACAGTGATATCAACAAATCTGACTGTGAATTGTAGCTGTAAAATGTTTGAATACGAAGGTATACTATGTCGACATATTATGAGGGTGTTCCAAATACTAGGAATAGGCGAAATTCCACCCTGCTACATCCTACACCGGTGGACTCGAAATGCTGAGTACGGAACACTGCAAGATATGGACTCAGATGGCGGCCCTCAAGAACTCAAGGCCGTGATGCTATGGAGTCTGAGAGAAGCTGCTTGTAAATACATCGAGGCTGGGGCAACATCTCTTGAAAAGTACAAACTTGCGTATGAGATTATGCGAGAAGGTGGAAGGAAACTCCGTTGGCAAAGATAAATATGGAGGTTAGAATGTTATCTGTCTTCTTAATTTTTTACTGCATGCACATGCACTTTTATCTTTTACTTTTTACTTTTTGTTTTGTTATGGGTTGGTTGGATTACTTTAGATATGTGACCCGGAAACCATGAGATTGTGTTGTGGGGATGATATTTCTATACTTGAATGTATATAAATATGTAAATGAATGGAATTTGGATTACTTTGAATGAGGTAACATCTGAATATTGGTTCCTTCATGGAACTCGGATTTTGACGAAATCATGTAATACTTGAAGATGATCAACTTCCAAGTGCTTGGATTTTTTTGTTTTATTTTTGAAAGAAACCAAGGGACCTAGAGACAAGGTGCCCCTCGTCCTAAGATTACAAAAACACCTTCCAATCTAAACCGATGGTGTAGGTGGGATAGTTACAAAATAAGTCGTGTTGTGCACTCGAATAAAAGAATTTGACGTATCTGAGAAAATTCTATTGATCCTTTCTTTCCAAGTCAACCAAACAATTGCCTTTGGCCACGTTAGTCCAAATCACTTGCATTCTTTGATATGGAAGTTAGTCCAAATCACTTGCATTCTTTGATATGGAAATTAGTCCAAGTGCTTGGAAATTGTTGAGACACCCTAGTGTTCATTTGCATTCTTTGATGTGTCGGTGATATAAGGGCTTGTAACACTCGGAATGTTTGGTGGTACTCTCTAAGGTTTTGGGTTCGAATCCTTAGGTTAAGAGTCTTGTTGTCTTTCAAATTTAATCTTGACGGAGGCGAAGCTTCCTTAAAATTAGCGGGGATGGACTATGAGCATAATACGTGTTAAGTATGAGCTCTTATGAAAAAAGTTACATTATGAGTCTATGATTATTGTTCCATGAGTTCTAGATTTCTAAAATCTTTTGTGACCTTTGATGTTACAAACCATGAGTAATGGCCATGATCTAAGAGAGAACGAAAAGAAATCTATAATAACAATTATGAACTTTTTCTATTTCGAAGTTCACACATTATAAGAATTTTTTTTTTACAAAAAGAAAAACACATGATAGACAACATCGACATGTCATCTCGACATCAAATCCACACGAAATCAATGCGTAAAATAATAATAAAAAAAAGTTTAAAGTACAAGATATGAGAAAGGTTGTTTGTTTCATTCAAACCCTTCCTTCAAGTCGGTTGCCATAAAAAATCATCTCTTCAACTCCAACTTGGATAGCGCCTGTGCATAACAACTGAGTTGCACTTGTGATGATTGTCATTACCTCCAAGGTCCTCTGTGTACAAAATATTCCACATTTCAATTGTTAAATCTCTTTTTTAGAATGTCTCGTCTATCTTGTACATTTCTTGATCAAGATCATAGACTACTAATCATATTAGCAGTATTTAAGAAAGATGTGGAATGATAAAGTAAAATAATATATCAACATGAACATAGCTTAGCAATAAAGTTCAAATCCGCACAACCTACATTTATAGTAATACAATGTTGTAAATTTTTTTCCTATTGAATAGTTGCTCTCTTTTACTTTCTTTATTAAAATAATTAGTGCCTTCACAATATTTTAGGTAGACGATGACTGAGGATCGACTTTCTAAGTTATTAACTTGTCTTTTCACTACTCGATCTATTCGTAGAGCTACTTTTGGCTTTCTATGTTTTAGGAAGCATCAAGTAAAGTTTTCTTTTTTTTTAACAAAGATAATTAGAGGCAGTGGATTTAAATAAAGAAGAGGTCTTTTAGATCAACTAATTATTGTCAATCAATCTATCACTTGGATTGACACATGTTTGGAATTACTATTTAAGTTGATGGCTAATTATAGGACCAAACAATGCCTTACCAAGTTTGAAGTTGTCCAACCAAGTTCCATTTCTTTCCAAGCAAACCTGAAAAACAGAATTTAAAAATGTAGAAACAATGTTTATAATCAAATAACCACTGGAAAGTGATCAAAAACTGAGAAAATAATGAACAAAATTTACCCCATAGCAAGTATGGTGACTGCCCAAGTTGCAAGAGAGGAAACAGATGCTGTGTGCAAGTCTGAGGCATTCCATTTTGAGACATTGGTGATTCCTGTGGCTGATGTTGCCATTCCCACAACCCCAGCAATCAGAGAGAATATAACAAAGAATCCTGTCGCCATGTTTCCGACGGGGAAGTATATCGGAAACAAGTGAGCTGGCGGTGACAATGTCGATGCTACAAATCCACACGCGAGTAGAGACTTAAAAGACTAGAAAAACTTGTTATATGCATGGGCTAATAAAGTTTGAGATGTCAGTTGAAAAGTTACCTGTTTYGAAAGATTTCTCCATCGCGTGATTTACCGTCCACGAAGCCATGACAGTTATGATGAAGTAGAGTACAAGGTTAAGGACTAGAAGGACAGAAACCGCTGATCGCGCTTGACTAGCCATGGATTTTTTGGAGCTTAGAGAAGCTAAGAAAGGGAAAGAGAGAATGAAGTTGCCTCCTTGGCTTGAGCTCAGGAGAGATACATATTTAAGCAAGAAGTTGTTCTTTTCCCACAGAAAGCAAAGGACAGTTCATTTTCAGGTTAAAAGTATTCCTTTATTTTCATCTTCAAGAATCAAAATGCAGTTTCTTCAGTACAAAGGCACGGCCAAAGTTCCTTTCCAACTGTTAGGCTTGCCTCCTATGGGAGGCAAGAACAAGATTCCATTATAACTAAACCAAGATTGAATTATTGGAACGAGAATCATCGAGGCTGTTCGGGAATCATGTTTTACGATCATTTTCTATCTCTAAAGATAAAACAGTTTCGGGTCGATGTAACTAACTTATAGGCAAGAACAAATCAATTGTCTTCCTAGTATCTGCGAAACAATTTTCAAATAGTACGCTAGAACAACCGTTACTTTACCGTGTTGGTCGACGTATTTGGATCGACGACTGAAACCATCTATAGAGAAGCAAAATGTATGCATAAATTCGTAACCAGATGGTAACTGATCAAGGGGCACAGTCCAAACCCAATTGAATAAACATTAAAATAAAATGAACACAAACAGTTCTTTGTCTAGAACATGCATCAAATAAATTCAATCAGAAACAAGTCAAATCATCTGCAAAGTTCACAGATGAAGGTTTGTTCTGAAAAGCTTTGACTACTGGAAGACTTCAAGACCTTTATATACAAAAGGTCTTCTCTGCGTTATCCAACAGAATGAGGGAAACTCTTCTCCATGTTCGAGTAATTTATCCTAATCAACTTAGAACTTTGCCCTCGAGACCATATACGACTCATTGGCTCTAGACCTTCAATGAGACTTTCTGAGCAGCAAGTGCTTCGGCCTCGAGCGTTGGCTCCCACAGTATCGTTGTTTCTGCCAGCAGCGCAGTCACGACGTATGGGTCCATGTTTGAAGCGGGACGTCGGTCTTCCAAATAACCTATTACATGACAACATCACAGACTAAATGTCACTGCCCGAATTGTAAATATCAAACACTTTCAGAAATCAGAAGCAGACTCCAACATCAGAAAAGGAAGTTTCTTTTATAAGTGTGTTTTTACTGCTAATTTCAGCATCATCATGATATAACACATACCTTTGCCTTGCTTCTCAGTGTCACGTCCCACACGGATTGAACAACCACGGTTGGCCACTCCCTGCAGTTGGAATTTTCAACAGAATTTTCAATCCATATTTTTTCCATCCCCAAATATTTTTTATTGTTTGTCACAAACAAGCGTACGGGATCTTAGAACATACCCAGGAGAAGGTGTTAATGCTTGCCGTTTCGTGCTTTCCTGTCAACCTTCTCTCATTCCCTTCTCCATAAGCACTAATATGATCCTTGTGGCGAAGAGACAGATTCAGAATAGCCTTCTTGATGACTTCAAAACCTCCCTCCTCTCTCATGCTCTTCGTACTGTAAAGTAACGGATTTTCTGTGAATTCTAACTGCTACATTATCATTTAATTGTTCATCAACAATCGTATCTAATAAAAGAGAATGCATCCAAGTACCTGTAATTGGTGTGGCATCCAGCTCCATTCCAGTCACCCTGCCAATGAAGATGAATCAGACAAGTCCATTTAACCAGTCAATATCAAGAATAAATAGTACCCAACAGTTTAAGCTAGCTACCTCAATTGGTTTTGGATCAAGTGAGAGAACCACCCCAGCTTGCTCAGTAATCCTCTGTCAGGACAGAGAAGAAAACACGGGTTCTCATACATCCAACAAAAAATAAAAGCATGAAGATAACACAAAATGAACATCAGAAGACTACATACTCTGTCGTTCATCTCGCGACTTGTGAGCTAACTTTATCAATATAATCGAGACTAAAATGGTATTCAATTTGTTGGTTAAAAGTCTTGTAATGGAGGAAGTTGGAGCCTTTATTCTATTTGATGGTTAAAAGCTAAGAAGCATGGATACGGACGTGAGACACAGATACGATACGACACGAACACGGTAAGAACACGTTTATTTAAAATATAGCATTTTTTAAAGTATATATCATTGTTATAATAGAAGGAAACTCAACAAGCTTATGCATTTTTATGCTTAAAAAAATGAGTTTGATATATTTTATTCTCAAATTTATTATTTTGTCCTATATTATTTGCATCTATTCTTTATGCTAATAAGTGTTTGATACGTGTCTAAAATCCAGTACGTGTTCAATAATTGTCGAAGTGTCAGAATGTCCAATACAAACATGTTACCCAAATTCAAGGTTCCATGTTTAAGTGTGAATTACAAGATTATACCTACTCAAGGGTAAACAAGGATGAGTTACCTCAAGAATGTATCTAGAACACCAAATATGATCTCCAGCTTCGATCCCAACGCTAGGGCCAACTTGATATTCCCACTGCATGCCAAATGTAGTAAATAATGTATTAAAAGAATTGCACAAATAATCGCTTGATTTTGCAAGCCAGAGGACCCAAGTGACAGAGAGAGAACCTGGCCAGGCATAACTTCTCCATTGGTGCCACTGATGTTGATACCAGCGTATAAGCAAGCCTTGTAATGAGCATCTGATATATCTCGGCCAAATGACTTATCGGCTCCGACACCACAGTAATAAGGACCCTACCATAAACAAGAATTTTATTGCAGATGAAGTTAATATGATATTTTATAATGAAGCATGGTAATGAAACTGTGATGATCAATATCATTAGAACTTCAACCTGAGGACCAGGATAGGCTCCAACTGGCCAACCTAATGGCCACTTCACATTTGTTTGAAGTAAGGTGTACTCTTGCTCTATCCCATACCTAAATCACAATGGTTTCAGTATATTCTGCATTAAACATGTACCACCAATAAAGGAGAAAAGAAAATAATTCTTGCATCTCTAACAAATGGCCATCTAAAAGGGATGGCAACACTCCCGAAGAAAAAGATTGGTGAGGGCTTGCAAAGCTTTTTTCAAATTACCAACTTAAAAGCTTAAGTTATTGGTTACGGTAAATTTAATCGTTTATAGATACCTTAATACTCCCCTTCACTTGTTGGCTTAAAAATTTGCACAAGGCCCAATAAGTGGTAATCAATATTAAATGGGGAAGAATAACATTACAGGACTTCATTAAAAGACCTCGTGCTCTGATACCATATTAAATCAAAAAGTTTAAAATATTTAATTTTTTATAGATACCTTAACAATTTTTTGCTATCCCTACCATCTCTCAACAAAAGGCCCATTTTTTTACTTACATTTATATAAGTGAACCCACATTTTTACTACAATGTCATGTCCACACCTCAAAATTATAATAAGATATTAAACTTGAAAGAAGAGATTGGACAAATATCAAAAAGGAAAAAGAAAACTAGGAACAAGTAAACCATAAAGGACAGCTATAATATATCATGTAAAGTTAAATATTTTATTCACATAAAAATGCTTGACTTAATTGGAGTACTAACCAAGGAATTTCATCCACAACCTTCTTGTTGCTAAAAATCTCAGCAGCCCTGTGGCGTTTGTTTGTAGGGATAGGCTCGCCTGCTGGTGTGTATGCATCGCAAATTACCTTTATCGGATGACAAGATCGAACATATTCAGATATTTACAATGATGTTTATTTCTTTAAACAGTAAATCACTCACCAAAATATTGTTGCCACCACGGAAGGGATCCTTAAAAATTGCTTGAGGGCTGGATAAAAATATTAAAATCATGATGCTCAGATGAAGGCACTGAATGTTATAGTTATACTTCGAAAAATGTATTAGTTTGATGTCTTAGAACATACTATAGAATGACTTCACTGTCTTCCCCAGGTGCTTGTCCAGTACTAGATCCATCATAGTTCCACTTGGGAAGCTCAGATGGGTGTTCAACGGGCTTTGATATGGTCTGATAGTATCAAATCATGAACGAAGCGAAATAAGAATGATGAGGGACCTCTCGGTTCAATTAAAGTGTCGAAATTTTACCATATAATCAGAACCAGAAGATAGCATACCCTTGACTTACTACGCAAATCAATGCCAGATCCTCCAATCCTATTACAAAATCCAGAAGTTTAAGATTTTACACCATCACTAAAAGGGAAAACATGTCATTTGAAATATGCAGGTTCAATGGTTTTGCTGTTAGTTTAACCACCACAAATGATGAAATATAATGCAGTGAACCTTCACTGCTCTTTCCCCTTTTTTAATGAACAACGGGTAGTTTCACTTACAATCAAAAACTCCATTTTTGCCGTGGCAGTCGACAGTACTTTTACTGTTTTAAATATGAGATCAAACATTCTAATCTGCTGTGACGTGCGAAATATACATGTTAAGAAAAGAAGAGATATACCAAATATATTCAGCAATAATCTTGTCAGTATAAGGAGTGATGTCCAGATTTAGAAGATCTTCCATCCTGTTGATAGTGCCACTTTCAGATTTGACGGCGAATACTCTGAATTTAGAAGAGCTTCTTACTGATCCTTTCTTGTTTTGCCTCATAAGTAGAGAGTTCCACATCTTAGGAGTAATGGGGCTTGCACTCGTTGCACTCTGTTTGGTTCTCATCTGCCATTGAGTAGATGGTGCTAAAATCTGAGCCATCTTTTGCGCCTACTCCTGACAAGAGATCATTCACAGATCAAAACCTCCAAACTGAAGAATCTCAGACACAAAATATTAATCAGCCGTCCCAAGTAATTGCTTTATTATGTTCCTACTCTTTCAGTAAGACAATAACTAGATTGTTTCAGGAGAATGCTGTTCAACAAGACCACCATTTCTTCATAACCAAAGTCAATGTACTAAAACATAAATATTGTTCTTAGTTCATCCTCCAAGTCTATATCCCTAGCGAATATGATCAATGAGATGAGAATGATGATCATAAGAAATGAAATGGTCACATGAACAAACCAGAAAAACCAAAGTAACAGTCGACCAATCGACTGAGAAACTATGCCAATGTCAAAAGTATGGGGCGTCAGACAGTAAAACGTGGCCACATTCACCGAACACACAACAAGCCGCTAACCCAGATAGTGAAATCCCAAAAACTTACGAGAGGACAATCGGAGAGTGGCCGGGAACAAACCCAGAACTGGGTTTCGCCGATAATGGAGGAAGAAGAAAGTGGGGGGATGGAGGTTTCAGGATAGAGAGATAGAGATTCCTTGTGGCTGTGTTGAAATGGAGCAAGATCCTACAGGCGACAACCAAACAAAAGGGGATTGTTTAAAGGGTTATTTGTTGGCTTTTGGAAAGTAGATAGGGGTGCACGATGAATGGAGGAAAATCGATTTTGGGTTTCGAGAGATAGAGGCTTTTACGAAGTTTCCATGGAAAGATGAGAATTGGGTATTGAATAATGAAGAATCCTGCTTGATTTGGCTGATTCCAGCATTAAATTACTAATACTTTTACGCTTTCCACAGCAAAAACAACATGGGTTTGAGAGAATCTTGCATGTTGATGACTGGGTGAACTATTCCTTCACACAATTTAATTTACTTTTCAACTTCTTTGTTTATTCATTATTGGTTGATTCAATTTGCACTACTTGATTACTCAGAAATTCAAAATTGTGGTTGAGATTGAAAGTTGACCGTTGAAAGTTGAAGCTCTCTTTTTCTGGTTAATCAATCCAAATCCACTGTTTCAGGAAGGTGGAGCATCACAAATCATTTGAAAACCTCACTTTTCCTCTGACCAAGTAAAAAAATTGTACTTCACTGCTAAATTCTAGACACAAATTAAACTGTACTTTAATTTCAGATTCTTTTTGTTTGTTTTTATTATTTACTCATATAACCTTTTAATCTCAACTTATTAATTGAAAGTTAAAAATGTGATAATATTAAATAATTTATTTTGACTTTTAATGAACTCCAATAGTTTTAGTTAAGATTTCAAATCATTTATTTTGAATTCATTTGAAATTACTCTAAAAACGAATATACTATTAAGATTTTGTCAACAAAATTCAATACTATTTTTTAATATTGTCTGGGTCGGCCTCTAAAAATTTAAAATCCACAAACTAAAATGAAATAAATATTCAATTTGAACACTATAAAATTTTGTTGTCCTTATCACACATTTTTTTAATTTGGATTATTTTTAGAATTTGACATTTAACCTAATAGTGTGGCTTGATGTATTCTTATTAAATAAATTAGTGAAAAAATAATTTAAAAAAAATATAGACTGCAAGAATTGAAAAGGAATTTATATTTTTATAAGTGCATTGTTTGAAAATGTAGCATATTTGTTCTATTTTCAAATTATTCTAACAAAATAACTAAAAATACGGAGACTTAAAAAAATAAAATAAAAAACTATGATCTCATTTCTTTCCCAATTGGTAGAATGGAAATAAAGTTGTTAATATTATATTATATCTACGAAAATGATTTATGTTAATTTTTTTAATGGCATTCAAAATTAAATTAATTTTACAAACAAGATCTGAACCTATCACAAAAATAGTTATATAAAATAGGGTAAAACCCTCTTTTCAAATCTTTAATTTGGGATAAATTTTCGGTTTCATGACCACCTATTCTTTCTTTTTCTTATTTTTAGGTTATTTTCGTTCCTTGCACCAGAAAATAACACTTCTTTCTTTTAGAGTATTAAACGTGGGTGAAAATCGAACTCACAACTTTTAGTTGGAGATATATGTCAATTACCGTTGATCTATATTTGTTTTGGTTCTTTTTCTTTCTGTTTTAAAATAAAACATTACATTTCTTTACATGAAAAAATATAGTATTTGAGCAAATATTTAAACTTTTTAATTTATTGATGCCTTCGTATTTGATCCATGTTATGGTTGGCAATTTATGGAAGACTCATTGTTATAAATCTCAAGACACTAAATTTCAAAATCATATGATGTTAATATGATGTTCCATAAAATTTAGATTAAATTAGAAATCTAGTATTCGAGATTTAAATTTCTGTCTAATAATTCTTTGATACTAGAGTTATCTTTTTTTTAGTACAACATGCGGGTGTGGGAGATCGAACTCAATATATATCAATTACAGCTCAACTTTGACACTATAATTGTTGAACTTAAACTTTAAAAGTGTCATAAACTTTCGATTTTGTTTCTATTAGTTTTCTAACTTAATCAAAAGAATTTAAAATTCTATTAGACATAAAATTAAATTTTGTGTCTAATAAAATTAAAAAGTATGGAACATGTCAGAGACTAATTAGACGCAAAATTAATTGATGAACATTAGATATTTTATCTACGCCAATTTAAACAATAAAAAAACAATAAAAACAAGCTAGAGTGTAAATTAAATCTTGGAATATATTTATGAATTGATGAACAAAATTAAAGTTAAAGAACACAACATTTAAATAAAGTGGCAATGAATCGTTTGAAAGAGAAAAGGAAAAATTCAACCAAAGAATTATTATTATGGAGAGCTTTTTTGATCGTGATTATGGCGCCCTTTTTTCAAAAAGGCTTCAGCTTTCACCATCTTCCCAAGAGGCCCAATGCGGTTTCAGCGAGCGATTGCATCGTGGTGCTGTGGCGGCTCAGCCCGACCGTGCCGGAGAAGATATTGAAGCTTTCCAGCTCCGAAGTGGTTTCCAAGACGGCCTCCAGCTCCTTCGCCATGCCCAATTCCTCCAAAAACTGTATGTTCTCTGTGTTTTCCCTCATCATCCAGATCGCCATTTCTATTACGAACCGCCGAATCTGCGGCGTTTTAGTCGCTGGGTTTTTGTGCTTCTTTAGAATATGGACCAATGTCGCGGCCAATTCGGCCTGCGTCGTGCCGGCCCTCTCGAATGTGATGGCGGCTTCGTGGGATGTTGTGAATTTCAAAATTTGGACTGCTAATCCGATCATTACTTCCTGTAGTTTTTGGTCTTCTGCTTTGATTGCCTGAACCACCTGAAAGAGAAGCTGGTATTCAGTTTGATCTGATATGATAAATGGTAAATTATGTCTACTTCACTTGTTTTAGAAATGCCCTCATACTAAAATATTGGGTTTATAGTAGAGAGAAATAGAATTTTTAGTTTCTTGAAGCTGTTTTAGGTTGAAGATTACTTCGTAGTGATATTTGGCTCATGTAACATATTTGTGTAGAAGTCTAAATTATGTTTGGTAGGGGCTATAATAGACTAAATTTAGGCTTATGAAACTAGTTTTTACAAATATTTAAATATATAAACTAATATATATTTGACATATTCAAACTTAACTTCAAATTTTATAAACTCAAACTTGTTAAAATTACGAGCTAAACATCATCCCGTTGAGATAACTTAAGATTCCTGCAATGAATATTAAGAATTAACATGAGTGATAGCCACTTGAATAGTAGAAATTCCTTTTCTTTATAAACCAATTCTGAAAAAGTAGAAGTTAACTATGTTTGTATATTAATGGACAAGTTGTTGTTGCAATAAATGTTTTCTCTTCCTTGCACCTTCCTAATTCACAAGCTCAGGTGTCAAAGTTCAGTAGATTTTTAGTTTCTATTGTGGTTTAAATCTTCGAAACTGAAAATCTATTTGGTTCGTATTAATAGAAAAAGAGGCATTTGATTTTGATTACTTACTGTTGAAGCTGCCGCTGCAATTCCCCTGAGCTTGTTAAAACCTTCTGCTCCACTGCAGATGCACAGATTTCTCAATATTCTTGCAGCATTCACCCGAAGCAATGGAACCTCTAAAGTTGTTACCAGATTTTCCAGCACCTCCAACTTCAGAATACAATTACAGTTGCTTTGACTATCTAATGCAAGCATTGCCAGTGCTTCACCAGCAGCTGTCCTTGCATGGTTATGAATCTCCGCCATCTCCTGGTTGAAGAAAATTCTGAACAGTTCCTTCAGAATGCCACCGGTGCCACCGATCCTTTCTGTTGCATCCTCATCTAGGGCCAAACTGGTTAAGATTTCAATGCCTAGTTTCTGAAGTGATGGATGTTTATCACCATACCGCAGTACATCCCTGATGTTGCTGATTGTAAAAACTATCTCAGCAATTTCATTCCGAAGAAATTTGCCTGTCGTGCCCGTCGTGCTTGCCAGCATCTTCACCACTTGCAGTGATCTTTTTACCGTTTGAATCTGGGATGGCGCAACATGCTCGTCTTTCAACAGCCTTTCTTCTGCGTGAGTGAAATCTATTATTTTCGGCAGGAGACCTCTTGTGTTTCCAATCTTACCACAATTATCATGGTCTCGTGCAAGTTTTTTCAGAATGACAAGTCCCAAGTGGTTGAATGTCCAGAATGCATAGTTCGCATTTTCGTAGATGATTTTCTTTTCACTTATTTCATCTGCAGAAACGTGGGAGCTTCGATCATTATGGAGTAAGGATGAAATTGATTCCATGGCGCCAGGTATCCCAGCAACCCTTAAAGAGTTCTGCTTTTTTCCTGCTAGTTTTGACAGTATTTCAGCAGCTGAAAGTCTGATCTCTTCTTCTTGTGGATCTTTCCAGTTCAACATCTCCACTAACCTTTCTATAACAGCGAGATTCACCCCTATCTTTTCAAGCGTGTCATTGGAAAACCTCGGATTCATTGAAAACTGTCGAAGAATTCTCACTCCAATGAGCTGCTCATCGGGAAAACTTGAATCCAAGAGCTCCATTGCAAAAGAGACCATGTCCATTTTCAGACCATCAAAAATGCTTCCATTGACACACCTTGAATATGCATCGTAGAAGAATCTTTTTGTCGAGATCATACCCGAAGGCCCCAATTCACATTCTTTGTTCACCTTTTCCAATAAGTTCCGGAAGATAACCTTCCATTCCCAGTAAGCTTTTTCCATCAAGAACAACAAAGCTTCTGCCAATGCCAAGCCATAAAAGATGCTGAGAGCAGAACGTCTGTTCCTCTTGTCCGTGTCTCCCTTTGCTATGTCGCCATAGTTGTGCTTGATCAGTTTCATTAGTGATAGCACCACACAAGCTATTGCAGATATAAGCTGAAGCCAATAGAGAAGTTTACTGATGTTTCTCGACAGGAAAACCCATTGAGCATAGGGCAAAAGGGGAACATCTGATGTGCTCCATCGACGAGTCGGCATCCTTGATTGCTCCGACATTCCTCGATTGGTAGCATCGGAAATCCCTCTACCTCGACCTTGCTTTCCCAATGTAAGCACTGACTTGAAAGTTGCTTTGATCTTTCCAACCAGGAAGTGGGAGCTGGCCCTCAATGCTCGGAAGCTGTTTAAACCGGCATCAGCGATCGACCATGTTGCTTGGTGCTGCCATTCTAGCTCATGACTCCTGCTGAATATTCGAGTTCCTTCAATTAACAGAATAATTGTGATGAACCAAAAGTCACTTTTGTCCAATGTTATGGCAAAACCACCAAGAAGAACCACAGTTGCCCAGATGAACCCAAGAGTTCCCAGCCCTGTCGCCGCTTTCTCAAGCACCGCCAACCGGAGAGCAAAGAGCGTCAGCTTCTTCTCTGGCGCACGAACTGCAGGTTTCAATGGTGAAGCAAAATCCACATTACTACTTTCCCTCATTGTGATATTGGCCCTCGGCTCAAACATGGTGGTGTTCCCACTGCACATTTCCCTCAGCTTCTGAGGCTCCGATATCTGCAAACGAAGGTCGCACGCATTCCAATCGCCCACCGGAGATTTCCCAGCATCCATGTTTGATTTTTGTCAGATGAAACTTGAGGTGCAGTTTCTGGAGATGATGATGAAGTGTGGTGGTTTTTATAAGCAATGGAAGCTTAGTGGGCACGTAATGTTACGGAAATGGAAAGAGAAAGAGTAACGTGAAGTGGCTTCTCTTTCTGTGGATTTACTCGGAAGTTCTTCGAGTTTAAACAGCCTTTAACTTGGAGCAAGGAGAGAGCTGAGTTTCTTCGACAAACAGCTAAAGATTTTGAAAGCTGAGGCCAAAAGCCTTTTGCTTTCTGTTATTTACTTTCTTCCTTTCTTTACATTTTGAAAGCTTGTTGGTGAAGGAGTCTCTGATGATTCAGAATTTCAAAGGCAATTTTCTCATTTCTAGTCATTCAGTCATTGGAGGTATTGCCGTTTGAGTTCATTCACAAAGCAGGTGCTCTTTTTCTCAATAACCTTTTTCTTTTGTTTGTTTAATTTTTTTTTAACAATTTTGGTCCATATATTTTTTTTGTTTGTTGGAGTGATGATTTAGCATGTGAACTTTAATTTGTAACGGTATAGGCTATATGCTTTGAAATTGGTAATAATTTAGTCTCTGAAGTTTTAGTACGTAACTTTCAAATTGGTAATATGGCTTTGACTCTATGTAGTAATATATTAGAGTTGTTGGCATGTATTGGAGTGATATAGGTTGGTTGAAGTGAAGCATTGGATGAGCGGATATTATGAAGTAAAATAATATCTATGACTAAAATGATTACCTTTTGAAAGTTCAATTACTAAAATAATTCTTTTTTAAATTTGAAGAATTAGAATAGACCTTTTAAAAGTTTATAAATCGAAATGAAATGAATCAATATATACATATTATTCTTAAGTATCACATTCGCTCTATAAGAAGACTCCAAGCAGAAACTCTCGAGCACGTGTCCCGATTTCAAGGAAGAAATCAGTTAGACCAAGACCTAAAATTTTGGAAACAAGAGTTATTTAGTGTGAAGTTAAAGGGAAAAACAAGAGCCAAGAAAAAGAAATTGTTTTTAACTCAGCCATTTCCCAAAGCCTTGGAGTAGAAGAATGAAATTGCAAGGTGTGGGATGAGATCTTTGTCACATCCAAGTCTTTGATTGTTTAGTGAAGTGACACGTGTCAGGTGTTTTATCCAATCATAAATCCATATTTTATGTATCTTAATTCAATTAATCACTCAAAAGCCTTTCTTTGGGACATTACTTGACAACTTCCTTTACCCAACCATTTCCTCCAATTGGGAAATATGTGGTGTGTCCTTTTTTAAAGCTGAAATGTAAAGTTTCTTTTTCTAGGTATGGGCAACGGCAACAATCAAATGTTTCTAATTAGGTTGCTATAATCTTAGTCTAGTACATATATGGGGTCTTTTTTGGTACACTTTTATCAATATGCACTATTATAATAACTAACCGGAGTCGTTTTGGTCCACACTTCACTCATAAATTCCATAAATTTGTATTAAACAATTTCTATTATGTATAAAATTTTACCAGAGGCCAAAATGATCACTTTTTAAGAGTGTACAGAAACAAAAATAGACATTTTGAAAGTATAAATACTAAAATTATCAAAAATTGAAAATACAAAGAACCAAAATTCTAAAAAGTGTAAATATTAAAATAAATCAAATGTATTTGAACCCGAGTTTGAGAAGAAAATGAATATTTAYTTTTCATTATAATAAGTTAATGATAATAATAGCAATAAATAAAATAAAATAAATAAATCTCATCTCCAACCCCATTTCAGAAGAGATTATCGTCATCATATTCCCAGGTTCTTTTTTCTTTCTTTTCTCTGAAAAATATTGTTTGGAAGTCAGCCCTAGTAATTAGGGCATTGACCATGTATAGTTATGCCATGAATTTGAAGGAAGGAAAAAAAGAACTTACCTTATAAGAATGGAGAACCTTCATCAAGGAGTTCTCCCCTATTCAGTAAAATAACTCCAAAACACAAGAAGTTTCTAAAATCAGTAATGCAAAAGGAAGAAAATATTCTCAACGGACTCTCACGCATCTCAACTAATCTCGATAGATTTTAAAGATTGAGACCTTCTTCCGCCGGGAATTAAAGAGGTACAATGAAGATTGAAGAAGCTCCAAAAAGTAAACTTTATTGTCATTTCTCTTGGGATAGTCATAATAATAAGCATGGGGTATGAAAATTTCAAAGTTTCATCAGCATTACCATGGTAGATTTTTTACACATCTTCTTGGAGCAGTCAGTCCCCTCTATGCTCCTGCCTGAGATTATTGTTCAACTGCCAAAACAAATTTCAACTGCATAACGGTTCGAGTTCATTCGACCTGTGCTTGGGAATTAAATCAAAAAACAAAAATTTGAATTTTGGTAACAAGCAAGACCCGGTGCATGGGGTTGTAGATAAAACAAAACAGCCTCTGCCCTCCTCAAGTGATAATAACACCTGCAGGAGATGGTAGTAACTGTAAGTTATGGCATATGCAAAATAAAGTCTCAGTGCAGTAGTGTTATGGGGGGTTTGGGTCCCAGCGGCCCTCCATTTCATTAGAGCTGGAGGGGATCCATTCCCAGTTTGGGGGGCTGTCTTTCCTGTGCAGCCGTAATATAAGCACCAAGCTCGCTGGTTTTATAAGACGGTTGAGAACATAATAAATTAGCTTGAGTTTTCTGGTGTAATATGCATTTGGCAAGTAGGGGTGCAAGCTGAAACTGGAAAAACTGAATGAATCAAGCTAGTTAAGAGTCAGTCGGTTGATTCGAATTTGTGAAACTCATAACAATAAAAATTTTAGTCAGTCGTTTTAGTCTACTCGGTTTTGGTTATCTAGAATGTTGGTTTTGGGGTTGATTTTTCAGGTCAGTTCAAAGTCAGTTTTGACCAAAAAGCAAGAAAAGCCAACCCATTTACACTCCCAACTCCTTAACTACAGATTCTGGGTTCAAACCTATAAAATGAGTTTCCTTCCATTTTCTAACTAGCAGTACCTGTGTTGATCTTGAGAATAAAATTTAATATCCGAACTCTGATCTTAAAATGGGGGATTTAACAAGAAGTCACTCTGAAACTTCCACCAATTCAACCAACTTCAAACATTCTCCATCGAAAACACGATTTGCTACAAGATAAAAATCATGAGAAATCATAGACTCTTTATGAAGAATATCAGCCTAGAGGTATAAAAAACTAACCATGATGCCTGATGGGATCAAACACAACAAGAGTCAAGACTATTCAGCCAAGTGTTGCGACACAATCAGTTAGAAGCAAGAAACATCTTGTATAATTAAATAATGACAACTTCTCCATTAGAACAAGACTTTTCAGATAGAATCCAAAAATAAAAACCATGTAAGCTTCAGTCTAAACAGGGCAATATTGTACTATAGTGGAGTATGGTGATGTCCATAAACAAACAAAGGTAAGCAATAAATACTTCAATACAGGAAGCAGGAATTCTAAACAAGGTACACTTTTGTTCTTTTGTTCCTTCTATATCTGTGTAGTTACTCTCCCAATAAAGAAATCCATCTCACAAGTAACAAAAGAACTTTAAAGAAAATGTTACCTTCCAAAATGGTGTCTGAAATCTCAATCTAAATGACAGCATTTCTCTGCCAGACCTTAGCTTTCTCCGCATCAATAATGGATTCCACCAGCTTAACCGCACTCTCCAACTCCCCTTCTGTATTCACAACCACATAGTCGAAACTCTTAACATGTTTTACTTCCTCCCTAGCCGTCGCAACTCTCACCAACAATGACTCTTTCGTCTCCGTCTTCCTATTGATCAACCTCTCAACCAGTTTAATCTCACTCTCCGCCATCAAAAACAAAAAAACTGCAGTATTCCCAAGAATTTTCTTCAATGTCTCGGCGCCCTGAATGTCCACTCTCAACACAATATCGTGCCCTCTTGCCATAAACTCCCGAATTTGCTTTTTGGGAATGCCCTTGTAATCTCCATAGACTAATGCGTATTCCAGAAGCTCATTCCTCTCGATCATGGCGAGGAACTCTTCCTTGGAGACGAAATAATAATCTACTCCATCGACTTCCCCAGGTCGCATCGGTCGACTTGTCGCAGTGACGACGAAATGGAGCCCCTCTCGGACCTCTCTCAATCGTTTAATCACAGCGTCCTTGCCCACCCCACTGGGGCCACTGATGACGATAATCAAAGGGCTCGGATTCGGCAACAATGGCTCCGAACTAAACGAAGAATTGAGCGAAAACTCGAGGGAGCGGAGCAGCTCCGATCTGTCGGCGGTCTCGGGCGGCGGTATGTTGGCGGAGAGCGGTCTTCTGGCATCACCCATTTGGGAATTGGAGGAGAAAAATCTTGGGGTTATCGGAAATGGGTGAATGGATTTGGATTTGGGGAAATTGGGGTGGAGAAAATAGGGAAGGGAAATGGGGTTACGGAATTTGGCGTGGAGAATTGAAGAGCGGGAAAGAGAGGCGCCACCAACGAAGAATCTGCGAGACATGGGGAGAAGAAGCAGGCGTCAGTCCACAGTATCCTAACCGATTCAGCCAGCAATAGCGTTGCGGGAATCGAATTGGGGTTGGAGAAATGGAAATTACGAAAGCGCAGGGCGAAATCGCTCAACAAAATTTCGGCTTTTGAAGTGGCAAAACGAGGACCCAACATATGGAACAGTGGGGACTATTCACTCATTCCCTTCAAACTTCTAAATCAACTAAAAAACTTTGCTTGATTTTGTTATTACTCTTCGTTTGTTTCTTTAAATCACAAACTTCAAAATTACATTGACAAATTCATACTTGTTAAAATTGTGAGCTTGCTTATTTGGAGTTTCTTTTGACCCAATTAGAAAGTATACTCATGGCTCGGAGTTTCTCCACGCTTCTCGGTTTATGTCGTTGGTGTACGTGTTATAATTTTTAATTTGTGCTAGTTTTTGTCAGGATATGAACATGGTCGTGGATAAAAATTTTGGTCGAGGGGACTTCATTCAAGTAAGTAATTTCAAGAATCATAGAAAGAACTAAAATCACAAATTACATGGAAGTTAAATAAATTTGTCCAAAAGAATGCAACAGGAAAAATCACGAAAATATAAATTTGATAAACCAAGTATAGGCTCGATCAACACTCGCCACTATACAACATGTATATTTAATAATTTTTATATACTAATTAAATACTCTTGAAAGTTTAGGTGGCTCGAGCCCCTCTAGACCTACTGTAGATCTACCCGTGGTCCTACATCATAGAGAATATCTAAGTTATAAAGTTTGAAATAGACAACATTATATCCCGTGTGCATTTTGTTAAATTATCAAAATAATAATTTTGAAGTCGTTGATTGAACTATCAACCTTTAGAATAATAAGTATGTATCTTATTCACTTAGCTACACTCAAATTAGCAAAAATAACAAGTATCTTTTAGTAAAGAAAAAATTTAGATAAAAATTAAGACAAAACCTCGAATGTTAAAAAATATTGAAATAAATATTTTATCTATTGAATCATGTTGTTGATGTTGTTTTATGTAATAATAATGGATCAATTTGATATGCATCAAATGA
The DNA here is from genome assembly GCF_001995035.1 of Momordica charantia. The sequence goes on from NW_019104498.1 coordinate 2,705,097, forward strand.
GGTCAGCCAACTTATTATGGTTGGTGATCTGAAGTTTAAAATTAAAATCGCCGACGTGAGAATAACTAATTAGTTAAGCCATGTTTTCTCGGTCAAGACGATAGATTGGAATCTCCACTTCTCAATTGGTTAAATTTTTTTTACCACTTTTTTTAAACTAATTTTTTGATCTTGGCCAAATATCGACTTACTTAATTGTTCACAAGGAATTTTCAAGAAACGAAACTCAAAATAAACAAACGTTATAAGTATTACAACCTCTAATGTATAATCATCTAAAGTTTTGTCTTGAATGCAAACTTCGGTTCGATGACTGGTGAGCTTGTTCAGAGATCTTTCAAATTTTTTTGTTCAAGGTTAGATATTTACCAAATATGGACTTACTTAATCCTTACTCCTAGCCTATAAATGTATACATTCTCTTAAATTTCATGACATATATTCAATAAACTAAAAATCTAAGTGCTCATTTGTCCTCTCACATGTATAAAACCAAAATAAAGACATGATCCATATTATAGGGAAGTTTTTTTTGGTGTGAAACATAGTGAAAGTTCATTTGAATATTCCATCAACCCAACA
>NW_019104498.1:2705788-2716270 GCF_001995035.1 Momordica charantia
AAAAACACTTTGCACACGTTAAGGATTAAACTTTTGGACGTGGGACTATGCAATAGATTTTAAGACTTCACTGGCGCCGCTCAACCACATCATAATTATTTGAAATTCGACGTGTGTTATGGATCTTAACTAAACCACGCCTCACACGAAAATACAGAAATATGAATGTTAGGAACGAAACTACTTTTTGTAGTTTCTAAAAATTGATCTATTTTTTAGAAACGTTTCTCAAATTTTAGAAACGAGAAACGAATTTAGTTATCAAACATGTCTATTTTTAAAAAAATGAGAAACATGAACGAAAACACAGGAAAGATAACATTATCCAATAAGCGGAGCTTCATATATTTTTACTTGCCAGGGAGGAAACCCTCCCACTTGTGAATGTTTAAAAGAAAAAACAATTGTACATTAATTAATTGGTAAAAGAAAGAAGGGACAAAATTGGGAAGAAAAAAGAAAAGAAAGACATTCAGGTTCAATCAATTAAGGGAAAATAAAAGAATGATTTAATTAATTAATCATGTGATAATTGAGAAACTTCATGGCGGATTCTGATGTTTATTAAAGCCATTCATCGAAGCTCCATCTTCCACTTTCCGTGTTTGGACTTTTTTTGTTCTTTACCAAATTGATTTCTTCAGGTTCCTCATAGTTTCTCTGATTCCTAATTCTCCTTCGGCGTAAGCGTTTTCTGGAACTCTCCCGCTTCCCATATTCATAGTCGTTGCAGCTGATTTGTGCTCCAAATTTACCGAACCCCTCTTCGATTCGAAGTTTTAACCCTAACACACCATTTCAATTCTGCCTTTTTGGGGAAGTAACATCAAAAATTTCAAAAAAATCGGTTCTTCCCAAACTTTTAGTTGATGGGCACAATTAAACCGTTTAGAGAAACCTCTAAAGCCTCTTCGAATCCTTCGCCGTCTCATCCTCCGCCGGTGACCTCTTCTACCGCCCGGTTCGAGACCGTCAATGATTCACATGGGTTCAAGATCAATGGCTACTCCCTCAACAAAGGTATGGGAATTGGGAAATACATTACATCGGATACGTTTATGGTCGGCGGGTACGAGTGGGCGATATATTTCTATCCCGATGGTAAGAGTGTGGAAGACAACGCGTCCTATGTCTCGATTTTCATAGCGCTTGTCAGCGACGGCGCCGACGTTAGGGCACTTTTTGAATTGACGCTCTTGGATCAAAGTGGAAAGGGGAATCATAAGGTGCATAGCCATTTCGAAAGGAGGCTCGAGAGCGGTCCATATACCCTTAAGTATCGTGGAAGCATGTGGTAATTATTTTGCTTATTGATTTGGATTATGCTTTAATGAATATTTTTTTTTCAAATTGTTCATAATACTGATCATCCGCTTGTACGTTGTGGAAGTATGAAAACTTCGTGAATTGAGTTCCCATAGATATTTACTTTCTGTTAAGTAAGTTGGTGGACACTTAACAGAGGTTTTGTGATCTAAACGATTGTCAGTACTTAGTTATTTATTTGTTCAACTGAATAATGTGTTGGTAACTAAATTCCATTAACCCACAGTTGTGAGTTGTTTTTCCTTTTCACCCCGAAACAGAAAGGAAACTGGACAATCACCAATAAGGATGGAAGGCTGTATAAATAACTATCTACAGAGTGTAGCTAATTAATATATACAGAACTCTGCTGTTAATCTTCAATTCCATATGATGTAAGGATTATGGGATGCTGCGGGAAGAGCATTCTGCAAAGAGAGACCCTAATCACCCCTTTCAGAACTCCACCGTTGCACATCCAATTTTTAGTTAAAAGGTTTTTCTTTCAAACTAAATGGTATTAGAGATCCAAAGTGATACATAAACGTGTTCAAGGTTTTGTATAAATGTCAACCTCTTAAGAAAGTTCTTCTTGAAAATTCCTCTATACCTTCCAATTCATGATTAGCAAAAGGTCAACCTACGAAAGGTTCCTTCCCTATCCCTTAAAAGGGGGAGCTAGCATGCAACTTCTACTGGAACCATCATGACCCAAACTGCACTAGATTTCTGGAGAGAAAGAATCAATAAAGTAACAGATGATTCCATTATTTCCAAAGAATGCACTATTGAGGTTGTTAGCAAGAGGAACGTGTCTCCTTGGATGGTGTCACTAGAATTGATTTTCTCATTGGCCATAATCCATGCCAAGGATTGAAGCGTCCTAGGCACTTTCACTTCCAAATTCTACTAAAAGAGAGAGGGGAAGTAATTGGACTTGACAACACCAATTTATCCCAGAATGAACTTTGAAGGAAATATACTGACGGATCAATTCTCTACACTTGATTGTTGTGAGTTGGCTTAGTAGTTAAAGGGGCAAGTTGGAATCCTACGTAGCTTTTAAGTGATAGGACCTACTCAGTATGTCAAAATCTAACTTCTATAGGGTTTTATTGAGGAATTAGTCAAGGACTGAGGATGTATATGGACCTGCACCATGGTTATCATAGAAGAACTGAGATAGCGAGACAACCACCCCTTGAACCTAAATGAGGACGGAGTTAAACTCACTAACCTCCCTAAACTAGTACCACCTTTTTAAAAAAGAATTGGAACCTCGCGAAACTGCTCTAAATCAATAGTTGTGAATTCAGAAATTTGAAAGCCATATATTCTGCTTTGACCTTTTTTTCTTTCAATTCTTATTGTCCTAATTTATGAGTAGTCAAATAATAGCAATATTGATTTGCTTCATTTGTTAATTAAACTTGATAACACCAATTTATCACAGAATAAACTATGTCCTTCAGAAGTTGTTCAACTTCAACCCACATTAGAGTTGTCAGTCGCTTCATGCAAGGTACAGAATAGTCTATTTGTAGACTGGCTGGTTTCAAAATGATTTCAGGGTTTCATGTTATATCTGGGTGTTTGTCGGTTTTTCCAGGTAGCATTGTTTCATGAGTCCAACAGATTGTCTTTGTGGATTTAAGAATTTTGTAAATATGCCAGTTGCTTTTGTATCTGAGAATTTTATTTAGATTATGTCAGCCGTCATGTGGCCTTAGTTTTTGAGTTTGATGGATGGAAGTATGTTTGTGCATTTGGGAACTCTCTCTCTCATTTTTCCATCATGGTACCTGCGGTCTGTACTTTATTATTAAGTCCTTTAATTGCATACTTTATGTTTATATGAATGTGTAAGACCCCAAATAGTTAGTACTCATGTTCGGAGATGGAGGGGTAAAGAAGGGAATTCACCCCTTCAAGTTAGTTGGTCTTTATATGCTTTGGATCTTTTGTTGCAAGGGGCTGTTCAGTTAGTTCTGGGAGAACATAGTGGGGAGAGGCCAGCCCTCTCTTTTTGGCCGTGGAGACTCTTGTAAGGCCCTAGGGCTCTTTTCTTGATATATCCAACTTTTTTTAAGGAAGATACCTTACAATGCTCTCTCTCTCTCTGTTTTACATATAGTGCGTGCCTTATTTTAAAGTTGTGTCAATAGTTTTATCAATGATTTTATGAAGGCTGAAAAAAGAAATATCACTCATGAATTTGCAGGGGTTATAAACGTTATTTCAAAAGAACTCTTTTGGAGTCATCAGATTACCTTAAAGATGATTGCCTCTCAATTCAATGTGTTGTTGGTGTTGTTAAATCACAAACAGAGGGGCCTAAAATCTATTCTATAACAGTGTCACCCTCTGACATCGGTCAGCAATTTGGGAAGCTTTTGGAAAGTGGAAAGTGTACTGATGTCAATTTTGAAGTAGATGGTGAAACATTTGCAGCCCACAAGTTGGTCATTGCAGCACGTTCACCTGTATTCAGAGCACAACTTTTTGGCCCATTGAAGGATAAAGATACTCGATGCATAAAGGTTGAGGACATTGAGGCTCCTGTATTTAAGGTTCTCTCTCTTTCTCTTTCTATCTCTACGCTACACAAACACATAAGTGCACATAGGCGCACATCAGAGACTCAAGCATACTAGTGTGCTGTATACCTGCTTAAATTGCTCACTTCTCAGTTCTCAGTGTGTAATAAATGCTTCATTGTAATACAGGGTGATAGGAAGCTTATGGACATTTGTTTATTTTTATTATTATTCTTGTTTTTGTGTGTGAATGTCCGGCAAATAGGTAGTGTAATTGTTAGAAAAGTGTAAGAATCTAGTATTTATGATATTGATGAGATTTTGCTTTGAGTTCATACGTGGGGACGGGGGCTTGATCCTCTAACCTTTTGGTTGAGATTATAAAGCTTTAATCAGTTGACCTTTGCTCAGTTGGTGTGATATTGACGAGTTTAGCAGTAAAGTGGATTCTTCGAAATCATCATGATTCATGTGTGTATAGCAACATGTGGTGCTTATAGTTTATGCCATGATGATATAGTATTATGTGGATTTATTTGAATAGATTGCTTGCTCTCTTTCTAAATTCTACTCCTTTTTTTCTTTGTTAATTATAAATTAGCTTTTATTAAGATGAATGAAATACAAAAACACAGATCTAGACCCATGAAAAAGAGCCTTAAGAGAATTTACAAAAAATGGCTGCAAGAATAAAAAGGAAAATTAGGAAAAATTTTGGTCCAAGAGTCTTAAGGGAAAATATCCGCGGCAAAATCCAAACCTCTTTCTAGGACCCCTCTTTACCAATGAAACTGTCAAATTCCTCTTTAATAAAATAAACTAAAATAGCAAAAAGATTAAATCTGTCGAAGTAGTCTCCCACTATCCTGAAACCATGGATTCAAAAGAACCTTCACCGGCATAGCAAAATTTCCGTCAGGGACTAACAACATCCCAAAAGTTGCAGAAATAATCTCAAAATCTTTTTGTGTTCCAAATCCTTGGCAGTCTATTGATGCAAAACACACCACCACTGTCCATTGGAGAAGGGAAGAAATTTGGATACATATGTTGCATAATTCTGACCTTTTAATTATTCATTTCTTTTTATTATTGGATTCTGCAGGCATTACTTCATTTCATGTACTGGGACAACTTACCGGACATGCTAGAGCTTGTTGGTGCGAATTCTAAGTGGGCATCAACTCTGATGGCTCAGCATCTTCTTGCAGCTGCTGATCGTTATGCATTAGATAGGCTTAAGTTGCTTTGTGAGGCTAAACTCTGTGAAGATATTGCCATAAATACTGTGGCAACTACATTAGCTTTAGCAGAGCAGCACCATTGTTTCCAATTGAAAGCTGCATGCCTCAGATTTATAGCCATGCCTGAAAATTTAAAAGGTATGCCTTTGTTATAAAATTAGACTCACTAATATGGCTTCGTAACCTTTTTTTTATAGAAATTACTGGATCCTGTCTATAAGGTGGAAAGGGACTAAATTTTGAACTCCCGTTGTTCCTTAGTAAGCACTAAACATGTTCTAGAATTAAATTGCTTTATGTTTCTTATTGCTTACTGTCCATGTTCTTACATCTTCTCTTACAGTTGAGCTTGGCTCCTGGCACGGTTGTGTGACAAGTTTAGAGAGAGGTCCTTAGTGTTTTAGTGTCCAGATATTTTTCTCCAAAAGTAGACATGCCAGCTAGTTCTGTGGGTTGAAATTCTTTTCTGCGAAAGGGGTTTTTTTCTTTGAAGTCATGGAGTTGGATTAAGTTCAGGTGGATGGATTTTCTGGTGGTGATTGAAGGTTTCACTGAGAAAACTTTTATTATAGAAAAGTTCAGTTGGTTGCTTTGCTTCATATACCGATCCTTTATTTCGACAGTTAAGGATGTAGGTGGGAAGTATACTACCTTGTCTCACAAGCTGGTTTAAATGTGCAGTATGCCATGCCTGGGCATGGTGAGATATAAGGCCATGGTGACTAGATGATATACATGTATATTTGATTTTTATTAGAAACACACATTTCATTGAATATTTTAAAATATACAGTGAAGTGAACTGACGCTACAAATAGGCACTTCAATTTGTAGGGATGGAGGAGGGGAAAGGGTAATAACTACTGAGCTCCTTTGAACAAGAACCTTTTTTATAAGATTTTTCTCTGTGATTCATCCTTGTTTTCCCCATCTATAAGAAACGAAGTTTCATTAATAAGAGAGGATTCACAGAAAAGGGTAGATAGCCTTGTATCTGAGCAAAAAAAAGGAAAAAGAAAGGGTAGATAGCCATCCACCCAAGTAGCCTTCCGCGATAGACCAAAATCAATAATGAACAATAATTACAAAAAGAACTAGAAAGAATACATCAAGTGGAAGCCAGAATCTAGCCAACTCCCATACCCCCTTCAAAAAATATTATGTTCCTTTCCACTCAGTTTCCCGAAGTAGAGTTTTAACAGCATTGGACTACGAGATGTGAACTTGTCTTTAGAAATTAGTACTATAATCACGGACAAATGGATGATGAAATCCTTTGCTAATTTTGGAAAACAACACTGAATACCATAGATCATGATTGATTCGATGTCCTTTCTATCTTTTGAGATGGTGTTAGCATGTTACGTTATAAAACTTTTCCAACTTAATCAAATGTTGCTTTGGTGTGTTAAAATGGATCAAGTGAAGTTTAGGTGTTTGTGGCCAGGATGGATCCAAAGGAAAAAAATATTCCTCAAAATAGAAAGAGTATTCAGGAAAACTCTCAAAATAGAGAGAGTATTCAGTTAGTAGTTTTTTTAAGTTTTTTGTAATTATTCCTTCTCCTAATTGTACTATGCTAAAAGGTGATATGCATAAATTGAGTCATTGTATTCAAGTATAATTGTAAACCCTGAAGTATTTTAGTTACTTTTCAGCCGTGATGCAATCGGATGGGTTCGATTATCTGAAGGAAAGCTGCCCTGCTGTTCTTACAGAGCTACTGCAATATGTGGCAAGAGTGGCTGAACACAACGTTCTTGCTTCTGGATTTGGGAATGTGACCTTTTTAGATGGCAGTGATATGAATGGAAGGCGTGTGAAGCAAAGGTTATATTGACTGATTTTGGAAGAAAAGCAAAGGAAGCCATTGACCTGTTAGGATTTAGACATTTTTTTTCTCTGTATTCAATTGATGCTATGCAAATTCTTATATGAATGATAAAATAGTGTTCCTATTTGGTTGTCTGCTATCAAATCAAATGATAAGTAACATTGACAACGTCTCTGGTTTTAGTGTGTACAGTACAGTCTTTGAACAGCCGAAAGAAAAAGAAAAAGAAATTCTGGATTTTTTTTTTTTAATGATGTAAACGTATATATATCAGGTTTTATATTTTCTTCCAAATGTTTTAAAAGTTAGTTTCAAATTTCTTTTCCACCCTTTAATAATGTCGTTGAAATTGAATAATAAAATAATGAAATGGTAATGTAACATTTAAATTATAAATTTAAACTTTCATGATTGTGTTTTGTTGGACTATAAAAAGTTTTCATTGAAGTTTTTTCTTTTAACTTTTATTTTGTTTTTGTGTCTAATAGGTCTATATTGTTAATTTATAAAAATTCACAACTGCAGTGGCAGATAAACAACTCATAATTTGAAGTTAATTATAAATTTACTGTCGAAACAAATATATATTTATTTACAATAAAATAATTGTTAAAAAAATCCATAATTCCATTAATTCCTAGTTTTGAACTTATAACCATAACTATTGTTCAAAGTAAAAAAAAATGTCACAAAAGGAAAATGCAGACATTATTATTATTCCTCTGTTTTTCAATGAAATTACATGGCAGCTGCAGTTCCAATCAACTTGATAACCTAAAGTAAAAGAGCCAAAAAACATACAACACACTTCAGCACTAACAAGGGGCTTGGAAATTGGGAATTCAATTACTTAAGATACTTAGTAAACCAAGCTAACAAGTCCCCATGGGCCTCCTCTGCATGTTTCACAGCCTCTTCATCTTCAACATTGTACCTCACACTCCACCCATGATGAACTTTTGGAAAGATCTTTACGAACCCATCAACCTATACATCGAACCAGCGATACATTACTTCTCTTTTCAAGTTGGATAAATGCATATCGAGCTGAAAACACTATACATGATTATCATAAGATTTGAGATCCCAAGACAAGCTAGGGAAGTTGAAACTTGCTTTTGTTGTCGAAGTATAGATCAGTTTTTGGTGATGGAGGGCAAGAAGATCAGATTCACATAAAACATTATGATAAAAATGTAACTGGATGAAGTAGAGGAAGAAAAAAAGGAACACCCTCACTACCTCAGGCTTTGCAGATAAGACCTCTTCAAACTGTTTCAAGAGCTCTGGAGGAGAAATCTGGTCGATCTCGGCTCCTAGTACTGAAATGTGAGCTTTGACCTCTACAATTTTTGGCGAACATTAAACTCAATTAGTTTTTGTTTAACTATTCTCATCCATCCAGTGCTACTTGGTTCCCATAAAAACAGAAAATGATCATTACAATGATCCTGATACTATTAAGAGTATCACTGGTAAGTCAATGTGGGATTTTCATTTGCAAGAGAAACATTCAGTTCAATATCAAACATTCTAATCAGGAAAAAGTTTCAAACAAAAGAGAGAATCAACCATCAAAGGAGCATCTCATTATACAAACCGACGCCCTTTAGTTTCATTTTATTGAAATGGTACAATAAAAACAACTGAAACCGTTGTTTATTTATTCACCTCTCATTAGACAACCATAGATTTAACAAAAATATCAATGGAAGGGAAATCAAGTTATCTTCTCTGTCACTCTCCTCTTCATGATTTTGATAGAACCTGAACACTAGAAATTATTGAAAGATAAAAGATAGAAGAACTATAATAGCTCCCAAGTAATTCGAGGTATTTAGACCCTCCCCTCTCTTCAGTATTCTTACTCAAGCCTAAACCACACCAAACCAATGCCCTTCAATGCCTTCATCCTTTTGTCCGGACTCCATTTATAGCAAATCCTTCCAACAACTTCTCCGCTAATTACTAATATACTCTTATACCTTGATAATATTACCAAATCTATCCTTATAGCATTCCTATCAGATTTATTTTGTTAGAAAAATATTTAGCTTGGAGAGTGTGAAGGTTAAGGGTTTGAAGTGGTCAGGCTTGTCAATCTTGCTGGTCTTCTAGCCTCCTTCCCTTGAAATAACGGAAAAATAGGAGAATTTGAAAACGATGAGATTTTTTGGCTCGGCCCATTGCATTAGGGAGAATCGTCTCCTTGAACTTCCTTTTGAGACCACTCTTGCATGTTCGTTCAGCCTCACTCATACATTTTCTATAAGAAGTAACTAACATCATTATAAACTATCGGTAAAGCGCTCGTTCTCTTGTAGCATATCGAGTGGGTTTTTCTAATCTTTTGGTTAGTGCTTAGCTAGAGAAAGGAAGATTGCCTAAACGAGTCCTCAGGCAACTATTTCCATCCAGTTGGAGAGGAAGATGAATGTTTGCAAATAGAATGACTTGAGATTCTAACTGGGGACCTTACAAAAAAAAAAGAGGTTTTTGTATAGTTTGGTTTGTGTTCAGAGGTTCTTCTGGTGTTCTTTGTTAGTTTGTGGTTATTTCTTGTCTGATTCGTGATGCATTTGAAGCAGCCTTCCTTTACTTTCATCTTCCTAGATGGAAGTATTTCTTACTCAAAAAAAAAAAACACACACACACAATAAAGCGAGAAAAGATAATGGAAACCTTTGATGTCATCGACAGTAACGAATGATGGATGTAGCAGCACAGCAGCTTGAATCAACTCCTCCTTTGCAAGTGCAACCACAACCTTGGCTGAGGTACAAATAGCTCATCAAATTTCTAACTCAAGTAAGGAATTTCCATCCAGATAATAGTAACAAATCATAGAACAAATATTCAGGAAAATAGATAACCGGAGTTAATAAAGAAAGAAATCACAGTATGACTTACAACTTACAGCTCCCTGCATATTGAAAGCTCTAATAATGATAATTACAAAAAGAAACTAAAACGGTGGACAATTGTGTTGTCATAACATCACCAGTAACATATGATAATAAGAAACAAGAGATGAATATACTCACCACCCCAGCAAAAGCCTACAGCTCCGATTGCTGAAATACCTTTGCTTTTCAGAGCTTCAACTACTGGCTTCGCATCTTCAAAACCCTTGTCCTGTTAAACCATAACATGAATTGTAACACTCGCATTTCAATAGAGGTAGAATAATTGGTTTTCTTTAGCGATCTTTGAAACACAGCAACGTGATGGCCACAGTCCACCCCATATTAAAACTGACAAAATGTTTATTTAAATAAGCCGAGGAGTAAGTGAGTGAGGAAGCACACGAGTTGGTCAATCCTCACCAACCCCATCTCAATTTAACTCCCAGATTTCTCCTAAAAATTAAACACAATACCAGGAGCAGTGGATGGATAATAATTGATACAGAAAATCTAACGGTAGTGAAATGAAAAGCAAGAACTAACAGGTCCATGATCTTGTAACCAAGTTCGAATCGGCCTATTAGCATCATCCGGAATGTATGGATCTCCCTTGAAGAAATCAGGAGCAACCACAAAGAACCCAGCAGCTGCAACCT